>JAUTDX010001816.1:0-71021 GCA_030844895.1 Ambrosia x helenae | reverse complement strand
ACTTTTTTGTGTTTAATTTGTTAGGTTTTTGAATTTTTGATTGAAGTGGATGAGGAAGATATGGTTGTGTACGGCGGACAAATGAAAGCTCCAAAAGTTCTTGCAGATATTGTTGAATCGGTGGCCGCAGCTTTGTACATTGATTTAGGATTCAACTTACAAGATATGTGGATGGTGAGGTCCTATAAATTTGTTCATGTTCAGTTAGATTCTGAAATTATTTTTTATATTGAATGAAGCTAAGTAATTAAACCCGAATTTTCAGATTTTAGACACCTACTTGAACCCGTTGGTAATGCTTGATGTCATTATGGCTGAACCGCAACCTATTACAGCACTGTATGAGGCGTGCCAGAAGAACGGAAAGCAGTTTGATATACAATACCGGAGGAATGGTGAGTCTTTAAATGAAATCTTGTGTTTGCATAAGTCTGCATACATCATAAAAGATGCGAATCGCCGAATATGAATATGAATATGAATATTACCATGTCTAATCTGCCTAAACTCGTAGGTGACAGAACCATGGCAGTGTCTTTGTGGATGGTGCATTTGTTGCATCACGCTCTTCAGACACTAAAGAGAATGCAAAGCTTCATGCAGCCCGAGGCTGCTTTGGCAAAAATAACAAAATTTAAAAGCTGTGACACGGGTCCACAAGCTATTGTTGATTTTAATGCAGCAATGGAGATTGATGGTGCGAAACAAAAACTTAATGAACTCTGCAACAAGAAAACGTGGCCAAAGCCAACTTACAAGTATGGTCCCACTACTGATTATTGATTATTACTATCATTTACATTGCAAACATTTAATCTAAATGTTGTGTTTTTAATTCTAGACTTGAGCAAGAATCAGGTCCGTCACATGATAGGAGATACGTCTCCTCTGTTCAGCTTGAGCTTCCCGGATGCAACGTTATTTGCGAAAGGAAATGAGAGATCTAAAGTAAAGGATTCTGAAAAATTCTGCAGCGTCAGTAATGTTTGGTGATTTGCAAAAGTTGGATATGTGTGAGAGTACAAAAATTAAAAGTGACGTGTTATCAATCGTGTATATTAACTTGGTAACTAGTTTACTGCTAATAATACCGGAAATTTTTATTTTTTTCTGTTTATATTCTGCTTGTAATTTCCCAGTGTTGCAAAAACAAAAAGTGGGAAGCTTTCATTAATGTTAAAGATGCTCAATGGGTTTCAACAAAGGTGGCCCTAACGTTGAAAGATCAATAGTCCATATTCTGCGTTTCTGACAGTCGACATAAATGGGCCGAACTGCTTGATAACCTGTGGAGTAGATGTAGATAGATTCAGGCTCAGCCGCTCAGGGTTGTTTGGCCGTATGAACCTATCAGGGAGCTTTCTGCTTTCTTTTGCTACAACCTGTATAAACATGGTTCCTTGAGGTAAGAAAATCCCATTTGTTAAGTTATACACTATTAAAAATTAATCATTTCTTTCAATCAGCATGATTGCTTAAAACCATACTCTTTCGTTTGAGCACAAACTTGTAAGAGTTGAATTCTATCCGGTATATTTGAAGTTGTGTTTTACTAAAGCTTGTTTTAGTTGCACATTATAGAGCACTTAATTGGAGCTCAATTCATTTTTGATTAAACGAGCTCTCGGGGGGGCAAAAGTAAAGTTGCACTAGTTTTAACGTTATTTTACTAATTTTGTGAAAATAACGTTAAAATCGACGGACGGTTAATCATGCATCATGTGGTGGCGTTGATAGCTAAAAGACAAAGGGGTACATGCACCGATCGGGTTTGTCCTGATTGCTAAGTGTTCTATGCCTTATGTCCAAGGCTTGATACCAAACCACATCGAGGCCGGGGTCTCACTGGAAGCAGCCTCTCTATTCTTAGGGGTAGAGGTAGGTTGTCTACATCTTACCCTCCTCAGACCCTACCTTAGCTATGCTATAGGTGGGATTAACTGAGTATGATGATGATGAAATTTAGCTAGATTCAAGCGTTTTGTTTTCTGGTAAAGGGGTCGATAACTGAGCAAAAAAAAAAGAAAAAGAAAATAACGATATGAAGCCTGCGTCCACATTGATGCCTTTCATTGAAACACAAATCTGCTTTCTGGTCCTGTTTGACTCTGACTCATTTCGTTGTGAGGTCAGTGTTGACTTTTTACCAATAACTTTCTGCATTTGACTTTTTTCTTTTATCGGCCAACGCCCAACTTATTGTTTTCCCAGTTGTCCCAACAGCCCATTACTTCCAAGTCTGGTTGAATCACGTACGCGATCAAGCACCAATCTTCTCATCTTAACACTTTGCTGAACATAAAACACTAGAATATCTAACAGCTCCTGAATTCCTACTTACAGAACTGTTAACAAGGAACAAGTATCCTATTTTATTCCAATCAGATCTTACAATGCATGTATAGAGTATAGACCTGTTTAACTCTTTTCCCTAACTGTAGACCTACATAATATATATCTGCAATTGGATTTTGACAGCACCAGAATAATAAATCACATTATGACCCATTTAGGAGTTGACTTTTGACAATACTTCCCATATAATGGTGCTGATTTTTGTATCCATATAGTAGTGCCATAATGCATATCACTATATAGCAGCTCAACCAAACTGTTAGCCATTGACTTATTGTCATATCTATGAACTGTATCCAGCTATTGACTTCCAAATGCTATTGACTTTTAGTCTCAGTTGACTTTCTCCAATTTTTGACTTTTGAATTTCATTGCCTATTGACATCTGTTGACTTTATCCAACGTCGGACCGACCGGACCGAATAAGGCAGCAAATCCAATTTTTCAAGCATAAGGTGTGAAATTGCAACAATAATCCAGTTATTCAGTGACAGCATTCAACTAGTCGGTCACTTAGAAGAGAGAGAGAGATGTGTGTGTTGGGGAGGAGAGAGGTGTGTGTGGTTGCAAGCAGGTAGCGGCATGTAGTAGAGCCACCCTTGGTGTCTTCCACGGGTTGCACTCCAGCCACCTATTTTTACCGGCCCAACCCTTGAACCCAATCCCAATATACTAGTAAACCAAGCATGTGGTTGACTCATAGTTGAAAATAAAAGGCTTAGAATCAACTGAATCAAGCTTAACCTTGCATTATAAATATTTGTCTAATGTTGAATCAAGATTGAGCATAGCATAACGTTTAGAATCAAGTTTTTGCTCGGATCGGCTAGGCTCAACTCAAAAACCAAAAACAAAACCGTGAGCTTTTCAAGACAAACTGAACAATATCGGATGATACCATGGACCATAGTCAACACTTTCGAAATCTGTTTTTTTTTTTTCCTGTTTGAGAGAAGTGAGTAGTATACATAGAGGTTTTTGTTTGAATCATGTTTCACCTTGGATGAGTCACTACACGTAAATATAAACTAATGAAAACTTATGTACAATATCCTGTCTATAAATAGAAAACTACATGTAAAACCCGTGTGAAAACACGGGCAGTCTTTAGAAATTTTACATATCAAATTTTATTAAAAAGCGAATCACTATACATATTTTAAGGTTTAATACTTAAGGTTTTACTTTTTACGTTCTAAAAAATGTTCACTTATTAACTACTGATATATTTGAGATGATAACTCTGTTTGGCTATCGTTGACTGACTTTGTGTGACAGACTTTGTGTTTTCAGTTTTTCACCTTGTTTCTAACAGTTTTCACCTTAACCATTGTCAAACAGAAACCACTGTTAAGCATCACTAACACTGATATATTTGAGATGATAACTTTGTCTAACCATGGTTGGCAAAACGACAAGGTGAAAATAAACACTGAAACTATATAAAAGTGCTTTATCTAAGAAGAGAAGTCTTTCATAATAATACTGTGCTAATAAATCAGCAGACCGTAGGCCTATGGACCATCCAAAGTCCAAATCGTTTAAGCCCAAATACCAATCACTAATCTAAATACCGCCTAGATTCGATCATGATATGTATATATTTGTAGGCCGAGTGGGTGACTTGCATTCAAAATAGCCGGCAAATCTATTATATAAAAAAAGACCATGTGACAGCTGACGTGTATGAGAAGTTGGAGAATGAATTCCATGTATGAGAACGTGGAGGTGGCAAGTTGCAACACTTCAAATTATTATATATATAATAGACCTTTCATTTTAAATAGTGTAGTTTTACTTTTTTCATTTTTGCCACTTTTTTTTTTTGCTTTTTTGTTAACTTTTTTTTCTCATTTTGACCACCAAATTTTTTTTAAGTTTTTTTCCCTCATTTTGACACACAATGTTTTTTTTTTACTTTTTGTTTAAGTTTTTTTTTCCCGTTTTGGCCACCAACTTTTTTATTAGATTTTTTTTTCCCGTTTTGGGCACCAACCTTTTATTAAGTTTTTTTTTTCATTTTGGTCCCACATTTTTTTTTTTTTGCTTTTTTGGTTAACTTTTTTTTCTCATTTTAACCACCAAATTTTTCGCTAAGATTTTTTTTTCTCATTTTGGCCACACAATGTTTTTTTTACTTATTTCACTTTAAATAGTGTAGTTTTACTTTTTTCATTTTTGCCATTTTTTTTTTTTTTGTTTTTTTCTGTTTTGTTAACTTTTTTCTCATTTGACCACCAAATTTTTTGTTAAGTTTTTTTCCCTCATTTTGGCCACACAATGTTTTTTTTTTTTTACTTTTTGTTTAAGTTTTTTTTCCCGTTTTGGCCACCAACTTTTTTTATTAGGTTTTTTTCCCCGTTTTGGGCAACAACCTTTTTATTAAGTTTTTTTTTTCATTTTGGTCCACATTTTTTTTTTTGCTTTTTTGGGTTAACTTTTTTTTTTCTCATTTTAACCACCACATTTTTCGCTAAGATTTTTTTTTTCTCATTTTGGCCACACAATGTTTTTTTTTACTTTTTATTTAAGTTTTTTTTTCCCGTTTTGGCCACCAACTTTTTTATTAAGTATTTTTTTTTTCATTTTGGCCCCCGACATAATGCGTTTTTTTACTTGATTTCGCACGGGTTCGGTTTTGTCCGTTTATTATCTATATATTTAACGACCACAAAATGAAGAGTTGCTTCACTCTAACGTACGCAGCCGGCCACCCGACCACATCTACCGTGCGCCATCTCCACAATGTTCCGCGGACCGCGAGAGATTCCTGGTATTCTCCGCGCTGCTAGCTGCTGCACTTTTGTATTTTTCTCATTGTCCAAGGTTAGTCTCTATGCCTTTGTCGGTTACCAAAATCCGTATTAACGCGTCATGTGAAAAACGCGCAACGCGCGTATTAATACACCTAGTTTACTATAAAAAAATGACTTTTTCCAAGATTTGAGGTATAGTTTCTCTAGTGTGTGAGAGTTTTACTTATTTATATTAGAATAAAAATCAAATATAAATGTGTTTAACTTGCTAAACATGATAATTGAAAAGTGAAATTTTTTAAAAAAAATTCTATCTGATTAAACATGCTTTCTACCAAATATACTCTTAATGGTTAGGCATAGAGAATCACTAAAGCCTGTGAAGATAACCAACACGCCTTCGCCCCCTGCCTTTTGATACCTTTGGGTATCTGGCACCGGAAGCTATCCGTTTTTTTAACCAGGGTCCAACGGGTTATACATAGTAATGTCTCGACTCCGGGAGGGGAGGGAAGGGTTTGTTTTCAGTAGACTAGGGTTCGCCATACAAAAAGGAGTGGCAGCGCCAACTTGTTGTCCGTCCGCTTGTTATCTTGATGTAATTTTCGTTTTATGGAATGAAATTGACTGTTTTGTTAAAAAAAAAAAAAAAAAAAAACCCGTATTTTTGTATTATTTATTTATTTTAGGGTGGTTGTTACTAGAAATCTATTTCTCTTTGGATGGTAAGTGTGCCATCAATTTCGATTTTTATTTTGAAACCATATTTTTTTATGTTTGTTGGGTGGGGTGGTTGTGGTTTCCTAGAAATCTATTTTTTGGTTTTTAGATGGTCAAATATGTGTGGTTTTTTACTTTATTAATGTTGCAATGTTGAATTCGTTGAATTTGGGCTTTGATTTCAATTTCTGTTTGGTAGTGACCAACTGAGCATCGTGAAATATTATGTACAATAATCTAAATAACCGTAAAAGTTACAATTTTAAATCTGAATCTTTTTTTATTTAACGGCCAAAACTTTATATGTATCTATCTATATAATAATTGAGGTCACTTGGGTTGAATGAAGGCCTTAGAGAGGGTTTGAGGTATCCATATTGAATATGGAGCTCCAAGTTAGTCCCTATAAATACTCTTTTCTATATTTTAATTGTGTACATTCTTCCATCACACTCTCAATTCCACACTAAAAAATCTTCCAACCAACATTCATCACTCTTCTTTTTATGCATTCTTGCTTCTAGGTATATATCTTCTTCACTTAAATCTTCCAACCAACATTCATCACTCTTCTTTTTTATAATATCTTCCGATTCATAAACTTTTAAAATAGCCATATCATATGTTCCGATTTGAGTAAAACTTTTATGTTATCGCTAATCAAGAAAATACATCGATTGTTTACTGTCGATTTGATTAATCGTTTCAATAACAGTAATCGTTTCATAAAATCAACTTTATCAATTCGATGTATTCGTTTTTTATTATTCTTTAGAAATACCGACTTTTTTTAATCGAATATTATTTCTCAATTCATAAAATCAAATTCCTAACAGTAAACAATCGACTTTTTACCAACTTTTAATGAACATGGATAACAAACATCTAATCGTTTCAGTAACTCTATCACTTCGATGTATTCGTTTTTTATTATTCTTTAGAAAAACCAACTTTTTTAATCGGTATTGATAGATATACAGTGAATCGGATTTACCTTGAAACGGATTTAATCATTCTATGTTTTAACATTTAAAACATCAGAATACACCAACGCTATTATGTCTTATCACAAAGGTTCTCAATTCTTCAAGGTTTTGCATGACCATTCGTCAACCGTGTTGGTATGATTGTTATTTTTGTTTTAATAAGCCTATTTCAATTAAAAAAAATGATTTTTTTAATTTTTTTATACATGTCTTTCTAGACTGTGCCGAAGGCCATGAACAAATTTATGTTATCTAAAAACATCATATGCAATGACGTTACAGTTGCCACATACGGAGGACAATCTTGGTTGGTCCAATAATTAGTAAGTCTATTTCAAACGCGAATGTTTTTAATGTAATTGATTTGAATTTTTTATTACGATTTTGCGGTTATTTATTAAGATTTTTAATCTCATTTATTTATATTGCTATTTTTACGAATTATGATTGGTCTTGATTGGATATAATAACATTTGTTCAATTTTAATGTTATTTATTAACAGTTTTAATGTTAATTATTGACATTAATAATAATTGACCGAATTTAATGTTATTTATTACGATTTTGTAATCGCATTTATTTATAATACTATTAATACGAAATTATGTTTAATCTATTTTTACAAAATTACGCGTAATATTATTTATTGTCATTAACAAATAATGACCGAATTTAATGTCATTCAATCTGACCGAATTTATAAGATTTATTCATTTTTAATGTTATTTATTACGAGTTTTAATGTTATTTATTGAAAATTTATAATAATTGACCGAATTTAATATTATTTATTACGAATTATGATTGGTCTTGATTGCAATTACTATGTTTACGAATTATGATTGATCTTTATTGCAATTAATAAGATTTATTCATTTTTAATGTTATTTATTAAGAGTTTTAATGTTATTTATTGACATTAATAATATTGACATTAATAATATTGACCGAATTTAATTTTTTCAAATCAATTATGACTTACCTTTAATCAATTCTCATTAAACGATAATCATCAAAATTATTTCAATAGTAATGTGCTAATTTTAAGATGTCAATAATAATTTGTCGATAATTGGTAAGTCAATTTCAAACGCGGATGTTTTTAATATAATTTATTTGAATTTTTTATTACGATTTTGAGGTTATTTATTAATATTTTTAATCTCATTTATTTATATTGCTATTTTTACGAATTATGATTGGTCTTGATTGCAATTAATAAGGTTTGTTCATTTTTAATGTTATTTATTAACAGTTTTAATGTTAATTATTGACATTGATAATGTTGACCGAATTTAATGTTATTTATTACGATTTTGTAATCTCATTTATTTATAATACTATTAATACGAAATTATGTTTAATCTATTTTTACGAAATTACGTTTAATATTATTTATTGTCATTAACAAATAATGACCGAATTTAATGTCACTCAATCTGACCGAATTTATAAGATTTATTCATTTTTAATGTTATTTATTACGAGTTTTAATGTTATTTATTGAAAATTTATAATAATTGACCGAATTTAATATTATTTATTACGAATTATGATTGATCTTGATTGCAATTACTATGTTTACGAATTATGATTGATCTTGATTGCAAATAATAAGATTTATTCATTTTTATTGTTAGTTATTAAGAGTTTTAATGTTATTTATTGACATTAATAATATTGACATTAATAATATTGACCGAATTTAATTTTTTCAAATCAATTATGACTTACCTTTAATCAATTCTCATTAAACGATAATCATCAAAATCATTTCAATAGTATGTGCTAATTTTAAGATGTCAATAATAATTTGTCTATAATTGGTAAGTCAATTTCAAACGCGGATGTTTTTAATGTAATTGATTTGAATTTTTTATTACGATTTTGAGGTTATTTATTAAGATTTTTAATCTCATTTATTTATATTGCTATTTTTACGAATTATGAATTGTCTTGATTGCAATTAATAAGATTTGTTCATTTTTAATGTTATTTATTAACAGTTTTAATGTTAATTATTGACATTAATAATAATTGACCGAATTTAATGTTATTTACTATGATTTTGTAATCTCATTTATTTATATTACTATTAATACAAAATTATGTTTAATCTATTTTTACGAAATTATGCGTAATATTATTTATTGTCATTAATAAATAATGACCGAATTTAATGTCATTCAATCTAACCGAATTTATAAGATTTATTCTTTTTTAATGTTATTTATTATGAGTTTTAATGTTATTTATTGAAAATTTATAATAATTGACCGGATTTAATGTTATTTATTACGATTTTTTAATCT
This sequence comes from Ambrosia x helenae, assembly GCA_030844895.1. Lineage (NCBI taxonomy): Eukaryota > Viridiplantae > Streptophyta > Magnoliopsida > Asterales > Asteraceae > Ambrosia > Ambrosia x helenae. Next base: position 61,891 of record JAUTDX010001816.1, on the reverse strand, counting down.
CATTTATTTATATTACTATGATTCTTAATACGAAATTATTTATATTACTATTAATTTATACGAAATTGTCATTAATAAATAATGACCGAATTTATTGTCATTCAATCTGAATGATTGATTATGATTTTAATATCATTTTGATATTATGACTTTCCTTTTTTTTTGTATGATTTCCTTATTGAATATATTAAAAGGTTGTTTCATCTAATGATTTGAATTCTATCAATTTAACCCGTAATTTAGGCTTACCATAATTTATGCTGAGTTTGAAAAGTCATCGACTCAAGTTCTAGGAATTCAAATATATACACAAAGTCATCCGACTCATATATTATTAAGTATACGAATTCAATATTCATATATATACACAAAGTCATCCGCTTTATATTATGAGTTTATTTAAATTTCATAGATGTTACATACACGTATGTTAATTTATATAATCCCTCTTGAGTAATAATACATATACATATATTTAACATACTCACCTTTTAAAAAAACAAAATCATAACTACATATTATCATGTACACTCGTCAAATATAATTATACATATAATCTATACATATATAGAAAAAAGATTTGTGGGTTTTACAATAAAAACATCTGTGTATTAACATCTAATGTATCAGTTGATTTTATATAATTTACGTTTCATAGTTTGTCATAAATGATAATCAAAAGATGATTGCAATTAGTTTGCTAATTTTAAGCATTGTTCATTGATTTATGTCAAATTCCAATACTTCCATTTTTATACTTCATCTATTTAATTACATTGATTCACATCGATCACAATTGCTCTACACACAATAAACCGATCGTGGAAGCATTCCAGGTTGTAAATATACCTTTACGACGTTTGTATTATTTTGTTATTTGTTATGTTATGCTATTGTTATGATATATATATATATATATATATATACTATTATTTTATAATTCATTTTTGAGAAATATGATGTTATAATATTCGTGACTGGTTATGAGTTTTTCATGTGGGTTTAGTATTGATTTTTCACCGTGGTTTTAGCTTGATTTTTAGGTCATTGGTTATGAGTTAAACCGTCAAAACAGTTCAAGGTCTTCTGGATATATTTACCTTAAATTCTAAACGATAATACAGTTACAATGCCAAATGTCTTTCTTTTCCTCACCGGAGTGTTTTTTTTGACAAATTTTACTGTTTTGTTATTCTAATGGTTCAGGGATCCTATAAGTGGACATAAATTATTTTCAAAGCCACAAGTTCCAAATCGTCTTGCCATATCAAACCGTGTTATAGAAGCTAAAATACTTTCAGGGAGTAACATTGGAATGCTAACTTTTATCCAAAAAATTAGGCTGTACCCATCTGATAAGAAGATTCCTTTCAGATTTAATAGAAGACAATTCCCTCTTACTTTATGTTTCGCAATGACAATAAATAAGAGTCAAGGACAAACCCTATTTAGGGTAGGTCTGTATTTGAAAGATCATGTTTTTACACATGAACAGTTGTATGTCGCTGCCAAGTGACAAGAGTAGAGATGGCATGAAGATACTAATATTGGATAAAGATGACAACGTTAATAATAAATAGCAAATGTTGTCTATAAAAAAATATTTTGAAGTTTGTGAATAAGTATGCGATCATATTTTGCATAAATCGTTTATTTTTTTTATAATGTTTTGGTTGTATGATTTGTTAAACTACATTTATTTACTTTGAATTTAATCCTCGTTTGCATGCCGTTACAAAAAAATTATGTTTATTCATTTCATTATTTGTTTTTAAATCACGTCAAATCAAACATTTGTTGATTCATATATTTGTTATTGGGTAACATTAAACTTTTTAATGATAATTTACAATCAACCAAAATTCATACGAATTGTATTACGTAACTTTTAATAAATAAAACTTGCATACTACAATCTTTATAGAATTTTTTTCATTTAACATGGACATGTACCGCGTGTACACGCGGGGCTCTAACCTAGTATATCTATATTTCTATATTACCTTATTAATGAGGAGTGATGTATAACATGGTAATTTGTATTTCCATACAACTTAACAAGCAACATGTACAACATATTTAAATAAGAAATTTAAAGGAGGAGTGATGTACAACATCGTAATTTGTATTTCCATACAACTTAACAAGCAACATGTACAACATATTTAAATAAGAAATTTAAAGGTATTATATGCATAGTTATGATAATTAAGACACTTAGGAGGGTACAATAGTAAATTTAACATAATCCAATACCTCACATCCTAAAATCTTATCCCAATTCTACCCTCATGTCCAAGTTTTAGAACACAAAATACAACCTATAATGCATCTGAAATGTGAGAGCTTTCAACCCCTCATGATCATCAACCCCTCATAATCATCAACCCCTCATAATTATCAACCTTTCACCATCATCATCATCAATTCAGTAGTAACTCATTCTCTCTCTCTCTCTCTTTCTTTCTCTCTCCCTTGTCTAAGAATTTGAAGTTCATTTTCTACTGGTGAATTCTTGATGATCTGGGTTTTGTTTGTTTCTTGATTTGTTGTTAATTAATCGTATGATGGTTTGTGGATTCATTACTTTTCATGAATCTTGATAGTGGTTGGTTATGGTTTTTTAATGGTATCTGTTGATGAATATTTAATGAGATTTTTTAATATTTGGAATTTGTTTTTTATAAAGATTGTGCAACGAATGGATCGAAGGAGAATTGTCGAGATGTAATACGTCTTACATGTAAAAGGTGAGGTCACTGTGGGGAAGAATTGGGAATCCCGTGCTTTGAAAAAGGGAGTTTGCCATACGAATTTGGTAAACTTCCTAGTCCATTCCTAAAAGTAACAATTCCTAGTGAATCACCTATGTGAGAGAGAAGTGGGGTCGCTTCGAAGGGTATTGTTGGGGCACAATACTTAAGAGCTCTCACAGAACCAAGCACGTGTCCATGACCATAACGGACACAACTATGAGAAGTTGACATTGTCAGGGAGAGTCTTGTGTAAAGTGTATTCTCATCTACACAAACGACATACGAGTTCGAAGACATCGCTGTCTACTCAGAGTCAGTGGGCTAAGTGCGCTTCATGAGTGAAGGTTCAAAGGGTCACACCTACCTATCGTATGCAAAACTCAACTATTGAAATTTAATCGGAATGAGGTTGTTTGATTGTTTATGAGAATAACTCCCATTCATGTGGGGGTTTGTTGGTGTTTATGTGTGAATGTGAGTTTGTCTTGTCCCACATTGGTTGGGGAAGAAAACTTGGATGGGTTTATAAGTTGAAACCATATTGGAAGGAATAAAATATTAAGTTACATTATACTTGGGCACCTACCCGCAGGCGCAGGGGGTGCAAAAACGGATTTTGGTTCGAGAAAAATTCTTGAACCAACGCGACGCCCGCACGACCTGCAGACACGAATGCAGCTCCAAAATCCGGGTCCATGTGACACCGGTTTTTTGCAACTCGTCTTAATATTTTTTTGTGACTGGAAGAAGCTTCCAGCTTCTTCCTTCGGTTCTGTTTCAAGTCTTTTGAATACTTAGTATTATGTTGCAATTAATCCAACATTATTACCACAATAAACAAATTTAATTAACAACATTAATCGAGATTAATGCAGATCATTATTGTGATCATAACTTATAATTCTATAAGAACAACAATAGTTCTTTGTGGAAGGTGGTGATATACGAAACCAGATACACAAATACACGAAACAACACAACTCGAAAACATAGCAGTGGCAACCAAATTCGGTTATTTTTCAGGCAAGTGGGATAGTCCGGCAGTGCACCATCACTGTTCGAACCGGTGTACCCTAGGAACAGCCTGTGAATATGTTTAAGGGAATTGCGTCAAACACAAGCTCGTTTTCACGTCGATGATTTCGTCCACTGTTATAATTTTCTGCAGCAAATATAGGGACCCTGATACATGCAAGCTTCATAGACGAAAGGCGTGCAACGATTACAATGTAAGTTTTCCAACATATTTTACATACGCAAAGTTTTCAGTACTCTACACTTTTATTAAAAGTTGTAGTTTTGTTTTTCACTAATTTTTAGTTTTTTACGTCTACTTTGTTAACTTGATAAGCAGATCAAGATACTTGCAAACTCTTTTTTCCTCGCTCGTAACTCTCTTTTTTTTTTCCTCACAACAAACTATTCAAGAACTAAATACTCGTATATGTACCTTACATGATTTAAGTCCTCTGTCTCTAACATAAAGAAGAGCACCTTACCACTACACACTACTAGAAAAAAGCCCTTTCTTGACACGCATTGCGTGTCAAGAAAGGGGTCTGATGACAGGAAAAAGAATGTCAAGGATGGCGGTGTCATAAATTTAACATGACATATTTTCGCGTGTCATCTGTTTATGACACACATTTATGACAGCATTTATTGACACACGTTATGACACTTTTTAATGACACATTTTTATGACAGTTTTTAGCAACACATTTTATGACGTTCTTTGCGTGTCATAAATTTTTAATCTAGAAAAAAATTCCTATAAAATTACACATTTACCCTTCTGGATTTATTGCCATTTTATTATATGCAAAATAATTAACAAACTAATAACAAAAACATTATTTCATTATATAATCCATATTTATCTAATTACAAACTAATCCAAGACAACGTTTAACGTTTACAAAAATATATTGTATCGACATTACATTGCCTTCAAACAAGTTTCGCTCATTTGAAAATAAATGTCGCGGCGTAGCTTGACCATTCTTCGCGAACGACATCCATGCCCACATATGCGAAATAATCCGGTCCTCCCCCAACCTAAGACAACAATAAAATTAATACATTAGTCGAGGCCGGCCAATTATTTTACATAAATCATAGCACATCGGTACGTTTATTTTGCCTTAACTTAGCCCAATATTTCGACTCCTCGGTGAACTATCCCTAACTGTAATCAATTATCTTTAATACATACCTTGGCCCATTCGATTCTTTTATATTGATTGGCATATTGTTGTACGGTTCTTCTGTGTCTTTGCACCCAGTCATCCCTAACAAATCCTTTGCTTCAGATCTAACAATACAAATATATTTCACATTAACGATCAAAACATCAAATAGAAAGAACCAATATTAGTAAACTCAAGAAGTTGATATTTTAGATATCAAACCTGCGCACGGATCGAACCATGTAGTGAATATTATTCATTAAGAACAAGTTGGTCAATGCAGGATCCTTGTACTGCTTTGACTTTCCTTCCAGATTGATTTGAAGGGCCTGCATTATTCGCATTATTACAGACGCCAGCTCAGCATTCGAGTCATTTGAGTTTTCAAACTCGTGGAATAATTGCTTCAGTGTAGATTGATAGCTGTAAAAGCACATTTGGTTGCAAATATTATGTCCAATGCAATATCACAATATATACTATTTTATCACAGAGTTTTAGGTATGCTTATGCCTATGTCTATGTTCTATGTTTACTTACTCGAATAAAAACTTCACATAGTTAATCACACAGCTTGTAAGAGGATGAACGGTTCCATCTGCAATAGCCGTTCTTGTTGCATCCTTTTAAACTGCTTCCTCAAAATCTCCAAATGTGTCTTTTGCTGTCTGGGCAAGTCTTTTACTGATCCGTGATCTATCTAACATGAAAACCTTGATCCTACTGATCAGTGATCTATCTAACTTGCTGAGTTGTTTCCGTGCTAAACTCACCAGACTTTCACCGGTCCTACACAAATTTAGGTGTAAAAATTTGTTAAGATATATACATATAATACTTAGAAATACTTAGATACATACACATAATACTAAGAAATACTTAGAAATTTAAAAAAAAATCATTAAAAAAAATAAAGAAAAAATTTAAGAAAACCACCGCCTAGGACTGCCTAATGGCCAAAACGCCTAGTCCATTTTCCAGCTAACTCAGTCAACTTTTGACAACTTCTTACCCATGACCCGTTAATTGTGGGTCTGTCAATCCAACTCACTTCTAAACATTACCCACTATGACTTGATAGCTGTTACCCAATCAGCTTATTTTGCCACATTTACTGACCAGTTTGGTTCATTTGGGCCCTATATTAGAGACAACTGACGAGACAGTTTTAATACTAAAAAACTAAATGAAAGTTTACCTGTTTGCAGCACTTGCAATCTTATCACGAATTCCATGGTTTATAGCAGTTCTTTGATCCATTGAAAATGTTCTACGAAGAATGAGTGAAGCTCCAATTGGGCTTGAACCTATTCCACGTGCGAAAGTAGACACGATCCATTCCCATTGCACAACTAGAACTGACCGCAAAACCCTCAATTTCAGGGTTGGTGACAGCAAAACTGCACCACTAGATAACAACTAATCATATGTGTTCAAAATCGGTTCTACTGCCCCCTTGCACGCTGCCAAAAGCGCTCTTGCAACATCCTCATCACCAACAATTTCAGCACCTGAAACAAATCGATCATGCACAAAAAAAAATTAATTGTTTATCAAACATCTAAAAATGCATTTCAAGACTCTATGGATCCTAATAAACAAGAGAGTCCATACCAACGCAGCTTTCTCAAGATGTAGACATAATGTATCCAATGTCCTAGTGGAGAAGCTCCCGCTGAGAAAGCAGAAAGAGCCCAAACCTAAACAAAAACAAATAAAAAGGATGAGCAGTAAGACTTTATTATCAAAATTTAACCCAAATGCTTATGAATGAGTTAATTTAGCATGTGTTTCATCTCTAAAAGGCCAAATAGGTAAAAAGACAAATATGTTTACTTAAAAGAAAACAGATCAAAACTTCACCCAAAGTGAACTAATAATACATATAACCTCAGTTTTATTCACACTTCATTGATCCCTTGCTTCTGAAATAATGTTGTTTAATCACACTTCATTGTTTAGTCACACTTCAACGTTAACTTGAAAATCAATAGATTAAAGTGTTTCAACCCGTACTAAAAATAGTATATATATATATATATATATATATATATATATATATATATATATATATGCTTCGGCCCCACTCAGCTGGCCTACCAGAAATTACTTCAAAGTCATTTCGAACCAATGTATGTATGTACCTTCAAACGAGCAACAAGAGGCTCCACCTCCTGGTTCAAAGAAAAAATGAAGCAACCAAAGAACATGTCAACAAAACCATATTACTTTCTTCTAACTTTTACATTAGAAATCATGGTTGAAACTATTTCATGTTCCAGGTTTCTATCTTTTACTCACACACTCAAACGGGGCTATAATAATGATGATAACCATTCAAATTAAAACCTTTCAATATCAATAATATCAGTATCTTGTAATCAAATTAACTAACTAGCAACTCAAGAAAACACTATATTCAAACACAACATAAACATCGATTTAGAATTTTTATCTCACACTCTCAAAAGGGTCAATAATAATAAAAAAACAAATAATAATACTATAACTATAATTCGACACAGTAAATAAAGTTCCTACAAATTTACAAACTAACACAATTTACAACAACAAGATCAAGTACCAAATCATACAATAAACGCATACAATTAAAGTATCTTTACCAAATTTAAATACAACATAAACATCAATTAACCATCTTTATAAAGATGAAGAAACTAACATAAATGATATTATAAAGTAACAATATAAGATTAAGTAACAAATGGGTAAAGTGGAAAGAAGGGAAAAGAAGCAGTACCATGGTTGCTGTGTCCGGTGGGAGATGTAAATCTCTAGTTAAATTTTTATAAAAATCACAGCCGCACCCTTCTCACAATATTATTGTTAAGCTCTCTGTCTTATAAAGCCTAGATATAGCTTGTTTATATAACTGGAAACCTATTTTATTTGATGGGCTTTCCGATCTGCCGTATTTGATAAATTCTGGCAAAAGAAGAAACGTCCGGTCAACACCCCGTGGTGTGGGGTAGAGAAGATGGTGGTGCGTCGGTTGTGGAAGCGTGGTGGTGGAGGCGATGATAGTGGTTAGGGTTAAGGGAAGCAGTACGTGTTAGTGGAGAAGAAGGGTTTGGGGGAGAAGATTGAGATCTGGGTGTAGTGGGTTTTGGATATATCGGTTATCCAGGGTTGGAGGCAACTTGAATTTTGGGGACAGAAAAAACATGACATACAGTGTTTGATATTGTCATATTTTTTACTTTTTGACATAAAATTCTTGACACACCAAAATTTGTGTCATTAATTTATCGGATTTTATAAAATATGACACTTTTTTTATGACATACGGTTTTAAATGTCAAGGAAGGGGGGTGTGTCAAGAAAAGCTTGTCAAGAAAGGCCAATTTTGTAGTAGTGACAATATACACAATATGTCCTATGGGGACATCTTCGTCAGTTAATAAGTAAACATTTATACTCTTATCTAGTTATCTCTTATCTTTAAATGTGTGGTTGTAACGTTTCAAAGGAGATATCTTTTTTATTCACAATAAGCATGCAATTATAGCATATTGTCTTGTTTTCTATAGGCATGTGCAGATATCGGACATGTGGACCAACAACTAAAGTTGTTTGGTGATGATATGATCACTGGGTTGTACACAACTTATATCATATGACCTCATAATATTTTATCAAACATATGATAACGTAAATATAAGACTATTGTCACCACTAACTCATTTGTCATAAATATTGTCTCTAGATTTCTTTTTTAAGTTATCATAAAAGTCGAAAACTAGTTTTAGATTTTTAATTTTTTAATCACTAAGACTAGAGGGTGTGGGGGGCGGCATAGGGTGGGCATGAGATGCTGGGCCTCTCTACACCACCCCCTGGGCCGGCATAGAGCTAGGGGCGGCATGGGAGGCAAAATCTTGCCGTTGAAGCCGGACCTATTATTTGTTTTTTAATTGATTTTTTTATTATTTTTAATAATTTTGACCAATGAGGAGGCCCGTCATCATAGTGCACACCACCCCCTTAGAGGCCCATCATCAAGATGCCTCTCCTCCCACTCCTACGTGGCGGCTCATCATGAAAATGCCACCCCTCTCCACACCCACTAGTCTAACAGAAAATAATATATAGATACCGAAAACTTCCGGATACTTATAGAAGTTACAAGGGATGAGCGAAACAGGTTGGGATCAATTGGAGACGATGAAGATGATCGATAGCTACTAAGACGATTAGATTGGGATCAATTTGATTGAAGATGATTGATAGGAGATGAATGATTGGTACTGATCGATTGGAGGTGATGAATACAATTACTACTGATTGATTGGAGATGATTAAGACAATTGCTACTAATCGCGATAATCATTAGAATATTGGATGGTTTTGATCAAGATAATCATTAAAATTTGGATGGGTTTACAAAAATAGCTCTCGGATTTAGAGAATGAATTTTGGAATACTAACATAAGTAAATCTAGATCTCGTGATTCCAGCCTAGCTGGTTGAGGATGTGAGGGTTTACTCCCTAAGGGAGGTTCCCGCACGGGGTCCCGAGTTCGAATCCCACTGGTGGCATAAATGCCCCATGTGGGTGTGGCCTATGGATGTGTTATTCCAGCTCTGCTTCGGTGGGGTGCCGATTCGAACCCGGGTGGCTTGACTTCCGCAAAAAAGGGTTGAAGCAAGCTAATGGGTTTCCAACTGATCTACACCTTTCAAAAAAATAAACATAAGTAAATCTAGGGAGAGGGGGGGGGGGGTGGGCGCTCAATGTAGGATTTTTTATGTAACTGATTTTAACCAATCATGTCTTGCCACATCACTTTATTGAAACACTTTTTTTTGAGCCAACACTCTACTGATTCTTTTATTTATTTTCATTTAAATACCCAAAAAAAATTTAAATTTCACACGGTTTCAACTTTTAAACCGGTTATTAACATTTAATTCATACTATTACAACCGTTCCACCAAATGGTCAGCAAAATTAATTTGTAATTCTTGGAAACCATTGATTGAATTGAATTGAGTTCACCTAACGGTTAGTAAACTTTAATTTTTAACAATGCAACCGTTCGTTCAAAAATTTGTATATACATTGATCAAACCGTGGGGTTAAAAGCCACACTTTACCACGGTTTAAAAAAACAAACACCCAAAAAAATGAATTCGTGGACCGATGAAGAAGAGATTGCATTAGTGATGTGCCATAAGGATGCAACAAACGACCCGAAAATTCAACAACTCTCAAGGGACGAAGGGTCAGCCTACCCCCCGGAGGGGTTTTGGGCTCGCGTGTTGACCGACTTCCACCAACACGTTGCCACCAACAACATGACCCTTCAAGACCTCCAGTTGAAGTGGGCCGATCTGAATATCAAGTGTGAGAGGTGGACCACCCTCTACGAGCAAACGATAGGGGACGATCCAGACCTCGATCACGAGTTGGCTATCGACTTGACTCACTATGAGTATGAGGCTCGATACGACAACAATTTTGACCATGTCGAGGCATGACAATTGTTGCGCCAACATTAAGTTTATTTTTCTTTGTTTTATGTATTTTTATTTTATGTTTAACATTACTATGTTTTAATTTTATGTTTTTAATGAAATGTTCTTATTTATGTTTTTTTATTTAATTAGATTTTAAAATAAACGGTTAATGTTTGGGAAAAAATTATAAAATAAACGGTAAAAAATAAAACAATACTAAAAAACAAACGGTTCAAACACAAAAAAAATAAAGTCAAAAGTAAAATAAAAACGGTTATCAGCATAGTAAACAGAACTAGCAAAACGGTTCACGGGACCACTACCAGCTTGGGTGGCGGCGGTGTTACCGTACTGGTAGTGGGAACCCGTAAACAATTCGGGTGGCGCCCCGTCCCCCTAATATGCCCCACCCCTTGTAGTGTGGTTTTAAAGGTGTTGAGGTTTTAAATGAAATGTTAGGAGTTCAAGCCTCAAAAGAGGCAAAAAAAAATTGTGTATTTAAAGGGACAGAAATTAGCCGTTAAAAAAAAAAAGTAAAATCTAATATCGATATAGATACCAATAGTGCCAAGTCAGTATCATCAATAGTGATTACGCTAAGCTATTAGATGCGTTTAAACAAATTTTAGGAATTAATCAACAAAAACTCATATAGTGAGTAGAATCACAAAATAATTTGAGGATTGGGGTCTTGAAATACATAACAAATAGCTTTCTTTTGATCCTAATTCCTAAACACCCTTGGATTGTTAGCAACTCCTTTGAAATCCAAATTTAGACTTTAAACCCATAGTTAGAAATCCAGCATTTATATATTGTGGTTGCTATTGTGTCATTTCTAACATTTTGAGGTACAGATGGTTCATTCAACATGTTATGCCTCAACTTTTTTTAGAAAGAAAAAAACAGTTTTTCTTTCAAAAACTCTTGCTAGATTAAGAAGTGTGAGGAACAGCAAAATTATCTGAGATGTTTTGATTACAATAAATGCTTCAAAAAAACACCTCATTATCAAATTGCATACCATGATGGATACAATGGATTTATCATACAATAAATAAAATATTTTTTTTCTTACCAAATATTTACAAATTTTCAATAGGGTTTTGGCCTAAAAGTATAGGTGTGTGATAAAATGAGTTCGAGGATTCAAGTCATTTACTTTTTTTTTGAACGATCAACAAACTTATTATTCAAACCAAACGGTTAGCGGGAAGCTAGCCAAACACCAAGTACAATCTTACATCAAGATTTGGGTCCTCTACTGTTCAGCGATACAATGATACATATTTTTAAACTATATTACCCTTTTAGTTAAATTAAAAATAAAATAAAATAATTTAAAAAAGCAAAAGCATAATATGAACATAACACGTGAATCATCCGTATAATTAATTCTAAAGTTTTCATATTTGCCAGTAAAATATGATAGAGACTATTTGTTCTCTGTCCCCTTTTAGTAAGGTTTTAGCATTATACTTTATTTTAATATTACACTAAAGTTATCTATGAGTTATAGCATCTTTGATCTTGGGTTGCTTCCAACAAAATGGGTATGTTGATAACCTTTTAAAGTGATCGGTAAGTAAATTGCATCCTCTTGTTTTTATAAGTATAAGCATGTGCAAGTATCAACTATGTGGACCAACCACTCAACTTGTTTGTGGATGACTTCTTCTAATCATTAATTTGTATACAAACTTTTTATATGACCTCGTATGGTTAATCAGACATATGCAACATACATACAAAATCAAAACGACAACAATCACTGAAAAAAAAAAACTTTTATCACCAGAGCAATAAATTACAAAGTTTCGACTAACGATGAGTTAGAGACAAATACTTCTATAGAAAAAAAAAATCGTGTTGAAATACAAACTAATTAAGATTAACCACTTAGTTATATAATCTATCTCCACGCAATTGATTATCTATACATATAATAAACCAAAGCCATTTTAATGACATGGCACTCAAATAGGCATTCTCCTCTTTGAGTGTGCCATGTGTCATCCCATGTGGCATTGAGATATTTTAGAAAAAAAATATTTAAAAATAAAATTGGATTTTTTCTCTCTTATGTTTTCTTCCATAACTTTTAAACGTTAATATCTTTTATATAAGAGATTTTTTAAAGAAAAAAATTACACCAAATTAACGAGCGTTTTATTATCTTTCCAACGAGTACCATAGTGCTATATATAAAAAACGGAGAAAAAAACGACTATTTTTTTTGTGGGGTTTTGTTCAGAGTTATACATTGTTTTAGGTTAGATATTAATATTAGAGCTATACATTGTATAAGGTTAGGCGTTAACATTGGAGATACATTTTTAATTGTTTTAGGTTTGGTGGTACCCGAAGCTTTCTTGCATGTAACTGTAAAGCGAATCATTCTATTTCATATGTAAAATTAATATGTCATATTAGATTTCTTAACCCCGGGACGTTTCCGGGGTATAATCTAGTATAATTGATAAACTATTATAAACTATCCAAGTTAGCTAAATTTGACGTATGTTTCCCAACTAATAAGTTTAGTTAATCAAGTAAATAAATATTATCAATTAAGAACCCTAAATAAATTACTAAAATTCAAATCACATTTAAGGGTTCATATCATTAATCCAAGTATACACAAACTACCCCGTAACAATCAGAAAATAAATAACTAAAGTAGACTTAAAAATCTTAAACATTACAGTTAAAATGAAACTAGCATGAAAGTAAAAAAGAACAAACATGAAATCTTGAATTTTTGTGCTTTCTGTCTAATACTCTTGTTCCTTGGATTCAATCATTTCGTCCAAAAGACCGAAAGTTAATAGCAGTGACGGATCCAGGAATTTTTTTTTCAGGGGGTCCCTTTTTTAGATGCTTCAATTTTATATGGCCGAACATAAAAAAATTCGGGTCGGTTTGACAGGTTTGACGGTTCGGGTCGAGTCGAGTAAGATTCATCAAATAAGAAAAATACAACGATGAAAAGCACCAACATTTTGCACGTTATCAATGAGTAAAATACAAATTGCACTAATCACAAACAACAAGATGTGAAGTATGACAAGCCCCTAGAATCATTTGGCGAACTACTAAAACCAAGAAAAGTAGCAACAACATTATATATGATATATCATCAATAGCACTAAGACTTTGTATATGAGGAACAAAGTGAACCTTTGGTAGGTAACACTTAACAGAAACAGTATCGGGAGTGGACAAAAAAATGACCCATATAGCAGCATCACAATTTATCCCAAGCCACATGACTGCAGTAACATGGATGATTCTATTTGGACTGAATTTTGCCTCAAAAATCAAAATGGGTCAAATACTTAAATTGGTTGGGGGTGAGGAGGATGACGGCTGTATGAATCTCTGATGTTTGAGTTGGGGGTCTTGAGAGGAATGAGGAAGGCAAAGGGTTATATGTTTGAAGCCTTAAACCCTAAGTTTCCTTAGAAAAAAAATAGAATAAAATAAATAAGGGGTAAGTCCTGATGGGAATCGAATCTAGGATGTGTAGGTTAGAATTGGAGGGATTAACCATTCGAACAAATACTTGAATTGGTTAAGCCTTTCTAATATATTTAGGGGTTCCTATACAATTTTCTATATATAATAACACTAAAAATTTTAAACCGAACGGGTTTTTGGGAACCCGTTCCCGAGCCGTAGATCCGCCCCTGGTTAAGAGCATTCTCTTGGTCAAATTACATTTGCTATTTAAGTATATCAAAGATTGATTAAGGAGAGACACTTATCACTTGAACACACTGAACCCATGAAACCCAATCATAAGTTACCATATCATTTGATCACTTGGTAGACGGAGATGGGATTGTTAGAGCCGCTGTTGAAATCAAAGAATTAGTAGATTTGTCCGCCCAAAATGTAATGGGCTTGGAACCATCTTACATGATGCGCTCTTCACTTGAACCCATGATTTTTTTATTAAATTTAAATATAAACCTAATTAATTAAAAAAAAATTTTAAATACATAAAACTAAATAAGTTAAACAAATAAATAAAATGTATTTTCTTTTTAATTTTAAAAGTTAACATACTAAGAGTCAACCCATCTCTCGTTCTTACCCAATCTATCACCACCGCACATACACCACCGTTACCAACACCACCATACACTTCCAGCAACCACCCCAACAACACCATATACTTCTAGCAATCACCTCATTTAGTATGTGGGCTAGCCCTATATTGACAATAAAATATCATATTTAACTTTGATTTCTAACTTTTATTTTTAATTGTAAGAGTGCTTTGGTCATTTCATAAAAATGCACTCAGAAAGAAAAACAGAGTTAGTAATTTAGGTTCATACTGTTATAGATTGAAAAATTAACCAGGTAGTCAGATAGTTAAAAATTTTGGTTTTAAACTCAACTAGTTTAAAAATAATTGTTAAGTTTACATAGCGTGATAAATGAGGTTTGTTATTTATTTATAACTCCCCAAATATATATGTGTGCGCATAGGAGAAAGCTAGTATGAAAACTTACTTTAGCTATGAAATCCTGAAAACCATGTAACACCTATATAAAATTGGGGTTACCTCTGCGTAGCCCCCGTGTAACCCTATTGCACACGTATGCCGACGTCAGCACTTGTGTATTTTCACTTGGTAGTGATAAAACCATATGGACCGATGTTTCACTTGAACCCAATCACAGAGGTATACCCCAGGTCCCTAACATGTAACATTGAGTGAATTATTATTAGATTAAATTTAAAATTCATGTATGTTACTCAAATAAAATTATTTATAGACAACACGTGTTTGTGGACCAACTATCATGTGCATTTTTACCACTAACAGCCAACCCCATAGCACCCATCTTTGTCATGTGTTTTTATATTGGTATTTTCATAATTGATTAATGTCTATCATCGTACTTTTATACCTTCACTATGAACGTAACATAATTACATGTTTTTTTCTTGTTACTTTAACTATATTAGTCTTACCTAATATGGGTGAAGTTAGTGTATAAATATCATATTTTGTGAAAGTGTGAAAAAGATTATGAATTGATATTTTGGACTAAATCATAATGTTTTAAATTGTTATAGCTAGAAAAAACACCAAATATACCAATTAAAACACAAAGCATGTATTATATGCTTAAAACTTAAAACATCAAGTCAAGAAAGCTAAGTGTTTTAAGTGTTAATCAGTGTGTTTTAGTTGTGTTTCAAATTTCATGGGTATAATACATTACACTGTATTTTAATTTGTTGTGTTTGGTGTTTTATAACAAAACAACCCAAAACATCATGCTTTTAATCTAAAACATGATGCCTACATGTCAATTTTTAATCATTCTGATATTTTTCATGAAACATGACATTTGTACAAAAACCTAAATCACGTAATATAACTTTTTAATATTTGTTTAATCTTGATAAGATTTAAGTTTTTACCTAGTCAATCTATAGTTCTTTAAGAACAACAGATCTCCTGTACACCCCTCACATAGAAAAGACAACCAAGGTAAAAAAGAAAAAATAAACGCCGTAAAAAGTTGGAGGAAAAATGAAAAGCAAATGATTTAGAATTTGGTTTGTGTGTATATACACACTACTTGACTAGTTTTGTAGCAATATTATGAAGTAGCCTGACGTATAATACTTGGAATATTAAACCTAATGAAATACTTAATTGAACTAGTAATTGAATCAATTGCCTTATTGGTTCACCAGTCACGCCGGTTTGAAAACTGGAAGTCGTTATAAATCATGCTAATAAAATACGAAGACTTTGATAAACATCAAGACTGAAGCGTTGGGGTACCCACTTACAAGTCACAAAGGAAGGGGACAACCGCCCTTGAAAAAGAATAGAGTTATAGAAAGACTCCCTTAAAAGTTTAGTTAATCCTCTTGATTGCCCCTAATGTAAAAAAAAATATTTAAAAAAGAAATCATGGATCTCCTAGTGCACTATAGTAGTGAATTAACCGATAAACAAGATTTGAAAAGAAATTTTCTTTTATTATTTAAAATCTAGTCTAGCCTTTTGATCTAGTTTGGCCAGTAAGAACCAGACCAATTATGTGCACGTTCCACTGTGGACCATGTATCTGAGTTCTGGTTTTAGAAAACCTTGCTTTTTATGGTAAACAAATCACCTCCAATCTTGATTAAAAGCTTAAAAGTTAAAACATATTAGTTGGGTAGAGAGGAAGACTTGGTGAAGAAGATGAGGTCGGGGAAGCTTCCTTGAGGTACATGTGTTTTTGGAGTTAACTGGTTAGATGACGACCACTGAACCAATGAGACTTACCTTGCGTACCAATGGCAAAGAAACAACCCAATTAGTTGTAGTACCCTCAACTACCTCTTCTAGAACACAAGGTGACATCATTTAAGAATAAGTCATCTTGATGAGACAAAAAGTTGTAAGTTAAATAATCATAATCAACAAGATTATAATCCATAAGTTTTAAAATACAAATAATAAATATCAACATCGGTTATCTAGAAAAAAAAAATGAGCATGGGCGGCCATATAACTTAAAGAAAAAGAGTGACGTTGGAATAGCCGGGTAAAGTTATATCATACAGTGTAAAATAAATACGAATGGTGAGAATGACACAAAAAATCACAATGGTTTACGAAATATAACACAATAAGTCATAAAATAAAACACAATGACCGTAAATTAGAAAACTACCACAAAAAAAAAAAAAAACGAAAACCTAAAAACTAAGATCATATGATTCAATAAAACGGTTCTAATACCGCTTGAATGAGTTTAGTCAGAGTTTGTTTGATACCATCCATACGACTTACTATTTTTCACTGTATATTTGATCCTAAACTAGCTAAATTTAAAAAAGTTTAAGTTGTAAAACTTTTATTATTTACCTCTTTTAAAAGCTTTTCCTTGTCAAAACTTTTTGTATTATGAGCATGAACATGTCGTATAGATATTCTTTTACAATCATATCATGTTTTTAGTCAATGAACTATAAAAAAATTTATTTTATCAAAAAAAATCATGTTAAGAAATATATAGATTATTAGAAGACTGATTATATAAAAATTATTTAGAACAAATTTTGTTTAAATTATTTTATGAAACAAGTCTAAAAATAACTTAAAGGCTTGAGCAGACTCTAGTTTTACATACGTCAAAGAACGTGGATGCCATAGGTCATGGGTGGATGATTCGAGCTGAGCGTTATTTCACTTTATAGACCTTAGTTTTATTAAATTTGTATACATGGTCGTCATACGTTTTCAATACACGTGTGACACTGATAAAAACACATTATGTGAGACCCATCATCATATGATTTCGTTATATTCCAACTATTGAAAATTTGAAAATAACTGTTGTTATGAGTTACACCACTTGCTAGTCATCGAAAAATTAGGACAATCGAAGACCACAAAAAATGCCTTGGTTTTCTTTTGGTGTCCCATGTGACAGCACTCGCACCATTAACCTTTTGTTGAACCAAACAAGAAGTGCCCCTCAATTGTTGGGGGGACCCTTGACGCACCATACACTATTGCTTATGATAAGAAAACATGAAATTCAAAGAGGTTTGCATTATTTTTATATTTATTATAACTTTATGTCTACATCCATAACTTTATGATTTTTTATTATAATGAATATAATAGTAAAAACTTCCATGTCACAATAATTATAGTAGTGATGCATCCGTAACTTAATTTTTGTCTTAGGTAGACATATACTAATCACAGCGAATATTCCTATTGGATCTCTATAGTTAGGATGTTTCGGAGATGCGAAGTTGAGTGTTACATAACTACACAATTATCTATACTATATTATAAAACATGAGATAAGGATACCAACTAAATTTAAGTAATTACTATACTTTATGCTTATGGTAAAACACCTTAATGAAGTTAGTAAGAGGTTAAAATAGTCTTTCTACAATATTATAAAATTATATTAATTAAAACTCATCTAGCATTAAGTATAAATATTGATAATATAAAAAGATAGTAAAAAGAGTTGTGATATAATTAAATTTTTTTTGTTATAAACATATACATTATGGCGACTATACAATATACATATTCTAACTCCCATATACCATTAAGTTTGTATTAATGTTTTCTTTGTTACAAACATATATATTATGGCGATTATAAGTATTCTAACTTCCATATACCATTAAGTTTGTATTAATGTTATGTCCCTATAAATAGAGGCTTATTGTACTTGGTAAAACTCATTGATAAAGAGCTCTCTCATTTTCCATCATATCTTTCTCTCTATAATCTTTGTTCTTATGTTTACACACGTTATATAGTGGTTGCTAAGAAAGAAATACGGGAAGTGGTAGCATCTTGCGATAAAATTTAACAACTCATGTTCCTGATTGAGGTATAGCTCAAAAGTGAAGCACGCAAGATGTGAAGAGAAATGTGTTACGAGGGAAATTGTGGATAATGTTGAAAAATTCGTGCATCATGACACATGTTAGTGATGTAACACATTTAAAACACTCCTATTTTGTAATATGATTAAGCTCGTTGTTTGTTTGATTTCGCATGTATGTTGGTGGTGATGGAACTCTAGCATCTAGGACGATTTGTGGTAGTTTGATGTTGTTATTTGAATCTCTAATCTAATTCACATCTATTCGAATTAGAATGTACCAGCATGGATGACTTCCATGTTATTGTTACAAAACCAAATACATTGACTTTCCTTGTATTTGTTACATTTATTACGAGTAAAAGTTACTATAATTCCCTATATACGTTGTCTTCATCATGTCATGTACAAAGAACAAAAGAAAAGAAAGACTGATATTGAAGTGAAGAGGTTAACAAAACAACAATAATAAATACACGACAATACTAAATGTATGTAAAGCTATAAAGAATAATTTATATGTTTGACCCTCATGGTAAATTAGTTGTAAGGTCTAATCAAATCAAGTTAAGCAAACCAACTTGATCTTTTATCAAGCCGGGCTCAAGTTTAAGATTCCATCTTTATTTTAGATTTGAGTCAACCCAAACCAACTCGGTATGAAGTGCAATTCAAACTCGAGCTAGCCCTGGATCGACTTAACCTTTAGGTGTTGTGTTCCATGCCGCATCGCGCGGGCATCCCACTAGTAAGATGTTAGTATCGTAATGGGTTTTGTTTGTGTCGCACAATCAATATCAATATACAAGATAAGTGGAAGTATTCCGGTAGATGTGATTTGGAAATGAGTGACTTTTTATTAAAAATAATACCAAAATAATGTTTGTGCCCGATTGGAAACCATTACTGACGCGCATACCCATAAGTGTTTGTGCCCGAATAGCATACCGTTACTGTTTGAGACAATATGCACCCGCTCGGCCTCCAACCGATGAGTGGGGCAGGTCACGCCCAATAGATCTATCCACATTTCCCCGTTGTGCTACACCGCACATTCATGGTTTCCCCCGGGACTTCCAAACATCATATAGTAATCCAAAAATAACCCATAGTATGACAGTTGTTACCAAAATACAAGTTTAACGCATGTTTTCTCCCCTAAAAGTAAAACCAGTTAAAGTGGGGCCGTGAACTCACGCAACCCGTTTCATTTTCCAAAACTTTGTTTCGCTTTAAATTCCTCAGTTTTTCATAAAAGAAGCATGTCTTCCCCCCCGAAAACATTTACAAAAACAGTAAAGAGTGGGGTTATGAACTCACCTTAATGTCCATGCTAAGCTAGCAAACAAAGCCTGAAACCTCGACCGACTTCCTCGTGCCCTAATTACCAACAAAGGACACCTTAACAGTCTATCACACATAAGCCTAGCTTATCAACCGCTCAAAAGATAGTCTGTCCGACTGTCTAGACTCGTGTGTACCAACACGAGTCTCATAACGTTTCAACTTGACGAACCGATCGTGACTTATCTTACCCGTATTAAATAGCACCCAAGTTGCACACTTGTTACTATTTGTGTATAAACCTTGTTGGACTAATACCCTGAAATGTATATTTATCCTGAATCGTAGCTCGTCTCGTAAATCATAAAAATGTATTCGTTTTGTGTAATTATATCTTAGAAGATACCCTTTAAGGAAAAAAAATACAAATCTAGTTATTAAAATCAATTAATACATTTGTTACTTTTTCCCAAATGTTGTTTTAAGATCCTCTTTATTGTTACAAATAGTTAATCTTTGAAAACATTTCGATTTTGTATATAATACACTTGTCCAAAACATCTAGGGGAATTTATTTATAGAAATAAATAGCAGTTCGTTACGTTTTGATTTTATAAAAATTTGGGCAAAGTTTTCTTCTGTTTTTGCACGAACCAGACAACACGCTTTGTCTACAATTTTCCTTCAAATCAACTTTCAAACACAATTCATCAAGTCCTTTTATCCACAAAGTCCGATTCACGAGACTATACGTTTCGTCACCTATGTATACTAGTATATATATATAACAATATATATATATATATATATATAGAAAAATATAGTCCGACAATATAGTCCAATTGTATTTAGTCCGACGTCCGATATAAGTTACGTCAAATTAACCATTTACCAAATCGTTCGATATAATTTAGTTACCGTTTATTATTTTTATTCGGTTCGTTCACGAGTCAAAACTAATTCGTTCGTATCAATATATTTATAAATATATAATATTCATAAATAAATAATATTTACAAATATACAATATTTATAAATATATAATTTCTACGATAATAATAAATACGGATTTAAGTATACCGACTCGTACGCGCGTTTCTCGATCTGTGCGACTCGAACAAAGTGTTGACCGAATGCTTGACCAGTTGACCATGTGTTGACTGAACCAAAACTGACTCGTAACCAACGTCCCGAGCCGATCCCGAGCCGAACCAGCGCCCTTATATAACCGAACCTGACCAACCCTCCGAAACCATATCTGACCCGTTGACCAGCAGTTGACCAGATTGACCAGATATGAACTTGAGTCGCGACTAGGAACCAACGTGACTAGGAAACAACGTGACTCGAAACGAACCAGATCTGACTCGAGCACCCAAAAGTAACCTGAACCCAAACCCGATTGGAACCCAAACCAAACCTGAACCACCTTAAAACCCAACGGACCCCCAAGCCATAACAATAACTGAACCAGATCTGAATCATCTAGACCCGACCAAAACCCCGAACCCGAGCACCATGTCGGACCGGAACCTAACCCGAGTCCCAAACTGAAACCATTAAACCAAGCTATACCTGAACCGGAGCAATGAACCACCACCGCCGCTTCCTTTTACAACCACCACCATCTCCGGCCAACACCACCAGATCCACCATCGGCCACCGCCGAGCACCTCCACCACCATCTGACCCCAACATCTACGCCACACCCGGAACCATCCATCCCGAACATCCCGAGCTGAACAACAACCATTACCATAACCAGCGCTGCCCCCACCCCTCTGAACTCGAACCCACAACCATCACAGCCTTAAACGGACTTCATTATCACCCCGCCGCCGCCACCACCAAGAGAGGTGGTGGCCGGCCGGCTTCTGCAACGAGGAGGAGGAGGAAAGGGAAGACGAGGGAGAGGCAGAGAGAGTAGAGAGAGGGAGAGAGACTAGAGAGAGAATGTGTGTGTGGCTAGGGTTTGTGTTAGGTGAAAATAAGAAGGAGATGATAATATTATACTTATATACTTAGGGTTAGCTCGGTAGGTGGACACCGCGTATCTGAATCTGTTTAAAACGTTTTACGTCTCGGTGTCCGTAAAATAATAAATAAGACATGTCGAAAATGTTCGATTTTAATATCATAACAACTCTGTGAATTTTAAATATAATATTTGTTATCCCACGTGTGCATTTGAAACACTCGTTTAAAACGCGTTATAAGATTCGATCACAGTTTCTTTTGTTAAAACAAATCTGTTAACTCCCAAGCTTAATAATTAACAACATTTATAATAAAAAGTTATTTCAAATAATAAAACCACATCAGTATAGATCGGAAGTTGCCGGTTGTCACATGTTGTACGAGTAGCTTAACCGAAACGATTCAAACTGGATAACATTGGTTCCAATATTTGTTTTTATGGTTTTTAAACTATACAAGGCACGTGTCAATAGACTCTGGTGGTGTGCATGGGTCGGTTTGGTTCGGTTTTTACCATTAACCGTAACCAAAACCGCTAACTCGATTATGGAATTTCCTTAACCATAACCATAACATAACCAAACTTCGGTTATGGTTACTCGATTATGAATTCGGTCAAGGTTCGATTATGGTTATTTCAGTTAATAACCAAAAAATCAACTAAAGCTAACTTTCAGCTAAAGTATAAAATTAAAAGCCAACGGGTCTAAAAAATCAGAACCTACAATGTTGGATATAGCCTAGGCTATTTTTTATAAGGCAATCAAGACTACACTTTCTAGAAATACTACCAATGTGGGATCTCTTTTAATAATATATTAAAAAAACATACTTAAGCTTTTGATTACAAGTTTAATACATCACATAAAAAAGAGCACCACATTATGATCATTTTGTTAATAACGTACTTTTATTATCTATATCTATACATATATACATCTATATAATGAGTTCTAGATGAGTAAGATGGTCATTTCATAATCATTTAAATATGCAAGATTGTAATTTCATCTGTTAGACTAGACAAATTAAATGCATAATTAATTAATACTTAAAGGTTACAATAAATTTGATTATGCATATAACTTTTACACTCTGTTCCAGAGTTTCATTAAAGGATGGAAGAGAAAGGATCTCCCTCCTCTTCCTTTCTCTCCAATTCCTTCCAAATTGGAAAGATTGGAAATCACCCTAAAAACCTCTTTATTATCCCTCTCATTCCCTCCATTTCCCTCCTACAAAAAAACTCTGGAACACATTTTTTCCCCACTTCCTTCCCAATCATTTCTCTTCCCTCCTTTAATAAAACTCTGGAACAGAGTGTTAATTAGTTAAAGAGTTAATGTTAACATCATATGTATTACAATTCATGAGTCCCTCAATCAGTGTTGTGTCTAACACTTAACAAAACCAACTCATCATGGAGCTGGAACGTTAAAAAATTGAATATAGTTAACTCTCCTTTATGTCTAGTGAAGATTGTTGGAAGGATCTGTTTCAACTTTCATCTTATTTATTGCCGTAACCTGATTTTTCTTAAATGACTATCTTTAAGAATTAAATTAAATCATATTGTCACACCCCGCCTAGGCGGAAACACGGGAATGTGACTTCGAAAGGTTTTAAAGCACAAGGTTTGAGTAACACATAAGATATAACATATTTGATACCAAAATACTTCAAATTGTTTTACATATTTAAATATAAAATTGTATGGAAAACGAAAATCATCAGAACTAAACATAAATTATTAAATTGTTTTCATGACATCACCTAAGACAAAGGTACCACATCGTGGCAGCTCAAACCAGACCCTCAAATCCCTAGGCTCCATGCAATCAATCCCTAGGCTCCATGCAATCAATTACCTAAATATGCATAAAAGATCTGTCAACATAAAGTTGGTGAGTTCACAGGTTTAATGTACGTGATGTGCCGAGAATTACACATGTTTTACATATTTATTTGTCCTCCTTTTTGCACATTTATTGTGCTTTATCCTTATAAAACATAGCTAAATCGTTCCTATGAGGTAAATGAAGGTTTTTGGAAATGACAATAAAAAGGAGCAGAATCCGGCACAAAAGGGATCAGAGGAAATTGAAGACTTTCAGACTACAGCAGATGGTGCACGACCGTGCTCATGCCCAAGTCAACCAGTCAACATTTTCAAGTCAACCAGAATGAAGAAGTTAATTTGCACGAGCGTGCTCATAACTTGGCACGACCGTGCACTCCTCAAACGTGCTCCCCAAGGCTCAACAAACCAAGACTGGTAAGCTGAAGGATAAGCACGGGCGTGCTCACCCTTGAGCACGGTCGCGCTCCACCAGACAAACTCGACAGAATCTGCCAAAAAGGACTACAAACTGCCCCCAGATGTCTGGTACAGGCGTGCACACCCTTAAGCATGGTCGTGCACCCCCTGGCAGCTCTATAAAAGGAGACCTTCACTCTTCATTTTGGCATCCCATCCCATCTCATTCCACCCGATTCTCTCCCACATGAGATCTGTTTTAGGTCTTGTAAGTGACCTTTGGAGCTTGGGATCACTCCATAAACACTTAGATCAAGTGGGCTTTGAGAGAAACCACACAAAATCGCCCAAATTCTCTACAAATCCTCTATCAACCCTCACCATGATTTCATATCAAATCAACCTTAGTGAGCCTGTTGTAAAGCCATTATTTGGATAGGATTGTTAAAGTGTTGCTAGGGTGAAGACTTTCTTGGTATGGATTTATATACTTCATGTTTATTTTGAGTGATATTTTGTGTTCTTGTTAGTTCTTTCTACTCTTTCTTTGTTTGACGAACTAATTAATCAATCAACTAGTATTTGGTCTTCTGGGTGTTTTGATAGGAAGTGGATGGACTTATAAGCTAACCTAATTCCATGTGTAGAGATTAGCCTATTTGTGTTTTGAAACATTCACACTTTGTGGCTTAATCCACAACTATCAAAATCTCACTTAGGGTCGGTACGGTCTTTATACTTGGTCCTGGAGATAAGCCAATACTTGTTTGTGCAACTTAGATTCATGGTCTATATGTTAGCTTTGACGCAAACTAAGAATTGGTGAACCCGTGTTGGAAGCGAACGGTCTATATTTTCTTCCATTACTATATTGTCACACAATTAGTAATAGACCAATCACTTTTTGAAAAGTTATTCAAATAGGGGATGAGCGTAAGCACTTGGTCCTGGTGATAAGCTAAGACTTGGTTGTGCGACTTAGATTCATGGTCTATGTGTTAGCTTTGGCGCAAACCAATAATTGGTGAACCCGTATTGGAAGCGAACAGTCGATATTTTCTTCCATTACTATATTGCCGCACAATTAGTAATAGGCCAATCACTTTTTGAAAAGTTAATTAATTCAATTAGGGGATGAGCGTTCGCGAGGAAAGCAACGACTCCTCTATGATGTCAAGTGGTGGCTTGTTCGGCCATGCTCCCCGGCCGCCGCAAGTTATTCATAAAAGAGTAGAGTCGTTAGATGTCAATATCGCAACTTTGGGACGTGGGTTCTTTAGGGTTGGATGCATACAATCATGGGTGATCAGCCCCTCACCGTTGAGAGGTGAGCTCACCGGGCAAGGAGACCCTCACAATAACATCTAGAACACAAGTCGTTTTGAAAGTAATGCGGTTATGAGCATCTCGAACACATCACTTAATTAAGTAGCTACTATTAGTCTATACCAAGACAAGTTGGATCTCGAAGTAACACTTCTGTTTGGTTATTAGTTATCGTCTCAGCCACATTCGTTATCTTTTACTTTTACTTTTATTTTTATTTTTAAGCAACTTAAAACTGAGTAATAAAAGTCGTGTC
This sequence comes from Ambrosia x helenae, assembly GCA_030844895.1. Lineage (NCBI taxonomy): Eukaryota > Viridiplantae > Streptophyta > Magnoliopsida > Asterales > Asteraceae > Ambrosia > Ambrosia x helenae. The sequence continues at coordinate 35,977 of JAUTDX010001816.1, read as the reverse complement.
CTTGGATTCGATACTCGGTACTTGCTCAAATTTATACTACGCTCTATAGGTACACTTGCCTATTGTTTGGGTTTTAGAACGTTAAGCAATTATCGTTTTATTTTATAAATTTAAAACTTGAAAGTGTTACACCCCAAAGTTTTCGGCTAAACTCCTTTACCATCAAGTTTTTGGCACATTCACCGGGGACTTGTTATTTTAAAAAAAAAGGGATTTTAAGTCACTAAAACCACACGCAATCAGTACGTAATGTAAAGTTTGTGAAATTCGTGTATGACCAATCAAAGCTAGCTAACCTAATGATTACTGTGCCAACCATGAGTCCTGATGTGCTAACCGTAGTTTAATAAAAACAATTAAATTAATCCTAAACTAGACACTAAGTAATACTCTAAAGTCTCTAAAACTAAACTACTAACAGGCAAGTGAACCGATTGAATCTAGTAAAGCTAAAGTAAGTTCGGATATCGAACCCATGAGACTCTAATAGAAAACGGTAACTAGACTCGAAAACTGAAATTAAAAGATTTATTATTTTAAAGGGGGTTTTACTAAAAAAAAATAAATTGCAATAAAATAAAGGTTAACTAAGATGAACTAAACTGAACTAAAGACACGAACTTTGCTGAGTTAAATTCAAATGATGATGAGACACTACCTAGACCAGAATCCTAACTATGCCTGATAAGCTTCTATGGTTATAGAACTGATTTGGAACCGAGATCTTAAAATACTAAACATCAAGAATAAACTAGACACCCTCGACCATTTTCAAGGGGAACCCCAAGAATACTGTTGTGTTGTTAAACCACCAACTGGAGTACAAATCCTCACAGTTATCCAACTCTTATGATCGAGTACCCACCAGACAATCTACCTCACAACGCGAAAGCCTCACTACACTAAGTGCAAGGGGTAATTATTGAAGTCTAGATCTAACTTGATATTCAGGAATTGAAAGGGAAACTGGGTAGATTTTCTCACAAAGCCTCTAACCTAGAAATTTAAACAATCTAGACATACCAACAAGCCCTCACCTCACAGCTATTCAACTTGGAAGAATACCTAAAATCTTCTAACCACCGAATATCACTCCTATGGTAAAATCGCTACTATTGACCATAAACTAGTTGCTACACAAAGTCTGCAACCTAACTAGCACTTATACATGAAAGTCATTCACAAAAGTGCAAGTGGAGTGAATAAGTCACAATCGGATAATAATAGATACGCATATACACCAGATCTAGAGAAATCAAAATCTTACTAAATCATAAATCCAAAACAAGTTCAAAAAAACTATAGAAAACGCAAATCAATACATAGTTATTTGTCTTGGCGTTGGTAGCTATAAGAGTTTTAGCCACAAATCATCTTGAAAATAGAAACAAAGAAAAAAGAAAGTTCAGCAATTATTGTCTAGAATAATGATAACAAAGGAACGAAGGAACCGAATGATTGATACTCGAATACTGGCTCCCAAAGCTTAGAACCTTCAATCCTTAGCTTGCCTCTTTCTCAACTCTTGCGACTCCTTTCTTCCTTAATAACATTTTCTGTTTCCGGCATGCTCCCTTCCTAAAATATTGTTGCCGCCTTCTTCAAAAAAAAATGTATCAACAATGCTCCAAGATGGAGCCCTTAAAGTGCGTTGACTTTTTGGTCGTGACCTTGGGTCACGGTTTTACGTTTTTTATGGGAAAAAACACGAAAATAGCCAATTGACCAACCCCTTTACGAAAATAGCCCACTCTCGTCTCTTTGGAGAGATGGATCACCAACTTCGAGGCACCTAAGGCATCTCCGCTGAGGTTTCCTGTAGGGACCAATACAAAACCGACACCTCATCACCCTTTCTCTCCTCTCTCTCTATCTCCTCTCTTTCTCTCCTCATTTAAACTCCGCGGAGACGTCACTTTATCCGATACGTCTCCATTGTTTGTATCTCCATGATCTATATCAGCATTACAGTTGAATATTTTTAGAAAATTAGCAGATTAATATTGACTTTAAGAACTGAATAACATAACTAAACAAAGAAAAGAGAAACAAAACAAAAACCGACAAGGTAAGATGTCCCAACGAGAGGAGGTGTCAAACTATATCACAATAGGTAATTTTCAAATAGACAGGGTTGACTAAAAACAGATTTTGTCCATGCTTCATAAAAGATCTATAGAAAAGTTTCATATGATTATCTAAACTACTAATTTCAAAATATAATTTAAACATTCTGATAATATGATTGAGATGAATATAGACTATTTTTGACCTGTTCCACCCTCTTAATGTATCCATTGCTCCTCCTCTATATTAATGAGAAAGAAACACTTTACTGGAGACGTCTCCAGTGGTCCTCCTCTATACACACCACCAGAGCTACTATTAACATTCGAAAACGTCCATATAGGTCGGCGACGCAGGTTGCTCAAAGATGACAACGATGAGCGATGGCGTCTCCGATAAGTGTTTCCCACCAAGATGCCTTAGAGATGGAGAGAAGGAGGAGAGAGAGAGAAATGGTGATTAATTCGTCTGAAATGGAGACGTCTGAGGGTTGGGGAAAGGGAGAGAAGGGGAGGAAGAGAGAGAGAGAGAGTCACGGTAATTATTAATGAGGAGAGAAGGAGGGAGAGTATGTTAGATGACGTGGCGGTGACTAATTGGTTAGACCTGAAGACGTCTCGGGAGACGTTTGAGACGTCTTGGAATGTGTGACCCATCTCTCCAAAGAGACGGGAGTGGACTATTTTCGTAAAGGGGTTTGTCAATGGGCTATTTCGTTATTTTTCCCTTTTATTATTATTATTATTGTTGTTGTTGTTGTTGTTGTTGTTGTTGTTGTTGTTGTTGTTATTTAACATATTATTATTATATGTTTCGTATCAGGTATTCGCGACTTGACCAAAATTACTCGTTTATGCTCCAACGTCCATGAATACCTACAAAATAAAAAATAAAAACATAAGTACTAAAAATGATCCAAAACTAATAAAAATCTATAAAAACCTATAAAAAGCTAAAGATACAAATAATAACTAAAGATGACTCGAGACTCACAAAAAGATAATAAAATATAATAAAAATACATAGAATAAGAAATGTGTTTTACCACACATCAAGTCCCATAACCAAACCTCTTGACTGTTGTGCGTCGCGCATTGTACAATAAAGACAACGTATAATTCATAGAAACTAACACTATTTTGTATGTGACAGGTTAGAGTGACTAACCAACAGCAGGGGTGCCAACACAATAGATCTATTTAAGTGTTCCATGATTACTGTTAGCTAATGGTTACCGTGTAATGTATGTACGAGGACTGTTAAGCTCATGAACCGTTTGTCTCATGTTTTCACATGGTAATCAAGATAGAATTCACCCCAAATGTAATCTAACTAGTACGGTAGCATGTTTTCCCCCAAAATGTAAAAACAGTAAAACGGTGCCGTGAAACTCACCCGGTGTCTGAGTGAATGATATAGCAAAGCAGAAGCTGGAATAACTATAGTCCCGACAAAGAGTGCCCTAAAATGTTAAGGTCATTTTAAGTTATGTGTACTTTGTTATTTACCATACAAGTTGTTCACCCGACTTGTGGACCTTGGTACCATGTATACATGAGGTCATTGTTTATGCACATGACAATTACTACATATCTTGTTTGTATAGAAACAAATCAATTTTTGACAAAACCGGCTTCACAAGTTGTCATGGGTTATCAAATAATCACCCTATGTTAGCATGTGTTGTAGGATTATATGAAACACAACAGTTTTAACATATGTTCTAGTGTTATTATGTTAAATGCATGATTAACACATGTTGGTGGCATTTTAACATATGTTTATTTAAATCCAAAAAATTTACTATGTATACACTTGTTCAAAATCTGACTCTTGTGTAACAAAACCGACCTTCACATACTCGCTTATAGATACAAGGGTGTTTACAAGTATGTAGGTTATATTACTACACATAACTGTGTGTATATATGTATAAAGTAAAGGTATGTCAATGTATGTATATATTATGTTTATGTTCAAAAAGTCGAGTTATTGTTTACGATTCGGCCCCATACACACACGTACATACTCGTGTGTGGGTGCACATGCAAGTTGTGTGTGTATGTGTAATGTGTATGAAATGGAATGTAAATAAACTCAAGTTTTATATATTTTAACCTTCATGTTAAAGTGTTTAGTCGAGTTTTATGGTCGTGCATACACATGACAAGGGGCATCGATCAGGTGGTTTGATATGGCAAACCATGATGGAACATTAAGTGTATGGAAAATTAACTAACATACCTAAGATATTAAGGTGTGGTGAGGAAAATCTGAGTCCTAGTCGCATAGTGATCCTTCCCTTGGCTTCTCCACTCCTTTGTGGCTTGATGTTAGTTGGTTGAGGTTCGAAATTCGTTGGGTTAAAGGCTGTGGTGATCGGCCAAAGTACAAAGGGACGAAAGGAGGAGTAGGTGACTTGTATATGGATGTTGGTGTGCGTGGTTTTAGTAATTAAAAAGATATCATTTTCCCGGTGCCAAAAACTTGATGTTTTAATTCAGCAACTTTGGTTCGAGTCAAATGACTGATTTTTACTAAACCGGTTTTACCAGGTTTTAAATGTATGAAGTAAACAATATTTACTTTTGAAACTAAAACCAACACATAGGCAGAGAACCTGACGTGCATAGTATAGTTTCTTGGGTAAGTATTGAGTATCGTATCCCCAAGGTTCACACTTTCCCCTACTCAACCTTACATCAATTTACTTATCGGGTTTTAAAAAGAAAAATAAAACGGAGGGGTTCTTTGATAAAAATAGTTTTTGAAAAAGGTTTTGGTTTTGTAAAATAAAAAGATAAAAATAGCATAGTAGTAAATTATGCATATCTCGGGGTCCATTGATTTAATAGTTAAGTTTATTATTAGAATTAATAATTTAAGTTAGTTAATTTTGTGAGGAATACGAGAGGGATCTTGAAGTGTTGACTCTTTTATAGAGAAGCGGAGGCTACTACTACGTAGAATGCTAAACCTCTCCAGCGTGCGTCCACCTGGGGTCTCCGTCAGGGCCTCGCGTAGCGGGCTCCTCAAACCGCGGTCAAGTATCTGGTCTTCGAACTCATCTTCTTCTTAAAGCGGAGGCTTCACTTCCGACCTGGAACACCGTACACCTCGTCTTAGCTCTCGCGTTTCGTACTGAAGGGTCTTGCCTTAGGGTCATTCCCGAGTAGACCAACAAAGAATCCCCATTGGTTAATGAACTAGGTCGATGGATCTCTCTTGCAGTTGGTATCAGGAGAACGTACCCCCATTGGTTAACGGTGTTGTACTAACAAGAACTAGGTAAAGAATCCATGATTTGCTTATCTTTATTATGAACTTAACATTTAGTGATCAATTAAATATTAAGTTGGTTGAATTAATGATAACTTAATTACCCAACCTTAATCTCCCGAATTGGATGAAACCCTTGATAAAGGTGGCACATAATCCTAAAGGCATATGATACAAGAGATCATTGGTGCGCCCTTAGGGAAACCTCTCTTTACCAAGAAGATCATCCAATCATTTGGAAAGTACCAGAAATGTGTCACTCAGATCTGGTCCACTTCTGAAGCCATTGCTTAGAACCGGTTCGGATATCAGAAGCCCGAAGGATCTGTCTCACTAGCGGTTTCCTCGCCTTGGATCTAGTTCGGGACTACCAGAAGCTGATTAAACCTCCAGTTATTAGTTAAGTTAATCAATTATCATTTTATATTTTCAGATGAGCTCACAAAATTACATGGGTTTTTATACACCATGAGTACACTCATGAGTTCTCCTAATAAGTTAATATTGATTTTAGGTTTACGTTATCATCAAAGCAACCTGTCACAAAGATAAACAAATAAGGATTAGAAGAAGAGGACACCACAAATAACTAAAAATAAACTAGTAATAATAAAAATAAAAGTTTACAAATCAAGTGGGTTCATGATGATAGAAAAATACAACCATAAACATGATCAACACAAGAACATGGCTGCTTATAGACAAGCTATCCATCTTCAAGTGATATGTAGCTCTCTTGATCCTCACGACCCTTGATATTATTGCATAACTACTCTAAAATCCTCTTCTTGGCCAAGCCGATCAAGGTAGGACGGGGCATCACCATTGAGGGATGTTAGGATGGCCAGAAGGCCTCCCATAAGACCCCAAGATCTCTGGAAGAAGCTTGGAGTTCGGCCCCAAGAGAGCACAAAAAGGGCTGAACAAATGGTGAGGGCTGGCTTGCTATTTATAGACCTCCCAGGGGTAGCACGGACGTTCCATGGTTGTCAAGGGCGTGCTTGCAGTTACACATACGTTCTGTTGCTGCATGGCAGAACCTGTCTGTACTTTCTTGTCTGGCACGACCGTGCACCCTTGTTTGGCATGAGCGTGCATATCCTCCAGTCTCTGATTTCTTGCTCTCCAAGTTTCTTGCGCTGTCTTCTCGCGTGCAGGGCCTTTGTGCAGGTGAGTGTGGGCGTGCAAGGTCACCCCGGGACTGATTTTAGCATTGTTTAAGGCCCAAGATTGTCTTCTGAACATACAGGGAACAGGCTTGAAGTCTGGTATCTTCAGGAATCTCCAGTTTTTGCATGTTTTTACTCAGAAATCCTTTGTTTCCGTCTTCGAGCTCCAGTTTACTGAGATAATCAAATAGGAACGAATTAAGCATCAATTGTAACTAATATAAGCCTAATTGTGACCTATTTTGGGACTGTTTATGCATGTTTTATATGTTAATTCTTTGAGTTATCAGATGTGTTTGAGTGTGGTGATTGAAAGAATCATGGATCCTATTTATAGGTTGCCGACTGAAAGGAAACAAGAGTATTGCTGGTTAATTTTGGTTAGTCCACCTTCTTGATCCTTGATGTCCAAAAAGATTGTTGCCCCGTTGGTGTATGAAGTTAACTTCCATCTAGCTTGCACATGTCCTCATTTTAGCTGCAATGAGTTGACTTTTTGAAAGCCAAAAAGGGAAGTTAGTGAGGCACTGGATGTAGTGTAGAAGTGCCTAAAGTCCCTTGTTGGTATAACCTTATGTTAGTGTAGATTTTTGTTTGTTTGTGAGGTGTGTAAGTCGTGGGAGAGTAGGGTGATAGAACCGATTTTATCCATATGTTCATAGTACATTTTTGGGTAGTGTTTCAAGTCTAGGAAGTAGTTCTTGAATGGGATCAAAGAATGGTTTGGTATAAAGGTTTGACATGCATGTTTCCGGTGCATTCATCTTTCTTTTCAGCACAAGGGATAAGATCAACGAAAATGAGGTAAGTCTTCATATCTTGGGGGATAGTTATGATAGAAAGGAAGGCCTATTTTGGTATAAACTAAGGGTGTATATTTGTCTTGTATGCATGTGCTAGCATTGGTTGTCTTTTCCTATATATATACATCCGTATATGTGTATATGTATGTATAAGTTTGTCCCATTCATTATTGTGTAGTGTATAAGTGTTAAAAAGTATTGGACTAGGTTTAGGTGTGTCAAATCTTTGCCAATCTCCCATGTATTTGAACCGTATATATATATATATATATATATATATATATATATATATATATATATAGAGAGAGAGAGAGAGAGAGAGAGAGAGATGTATAGGTTTAGGATCGGCCATGTGGTTTGTACAAGTGTGACGCATGTGTGCCATGGTATACATATACATATATAGGAGTTTGATGTGTTAGTTTTATCTTGGTTAGTTCTATGTGTGTATAGCCGATTACATACATACTTGTGTATTGCGTTTTCGGAAGGGTAACTAGTTACCTCGGATAATAATCGACTTCCCATGTGTTAACATACATATTTATAGTCTAGCCTTGATGATAACATATGTTTATTACAAAATAATATTAAAATGTGATTATTACCATGTGTTATTTTCCTATAAACATGTGTTGTTTTTTATGTTTAACTCATGTTTACATATGTATGTGCTTTGATTGGATATATGATGTTGTTTTATGTTTTAATGTGTCACATATCCATAATATGTCTTTTGAATTGTCTGGGTTTTGAGTGGAACTGGTCAATTTCCCACTTAGGTATTGTCACGTGTTGTTTTGTCTATACGTAGTAATTGGGTATTCGGTTGCTCCATGTTGAGCGTGTGATTGGATTGATTGTTCAACGCCAATTGTCTTGGATAGGTCGGGTGTTGTATGCGTAAACGGATAACGTACTGGATTTCTAAAATAGTTTGGGCTTTGCTAGACTCGGGACGACATAGTTAATGTTAAAAATGTCTAATATGCACATAAAATAGCAGTTGATTAGGGTATGTACAGATCTTGACCTGAATTGTTGACGGGTGTCACACAAATCATTAAACATGTTTTTGTAATAGTTTATTTCATATTACAATCATGAGAATTAATTCAGTTGGGTAAACTCATAAATATCTCTCGAAAATGTTCTTGAAATCACCAATAACGCCTTCGCTCGTGGCTGTTACATACCACCATCGAACCCCGCTCCCAATTGAGTTGCTTAGAAAAGTGTTTATAAGGTGTACTACTTTTAGGTATTTTGTATGATACTTGGTATTTCAATTTGATAAATAAAGCTAGATTGGAGGCCGACTTTCTCATGATCAAGTAATAGAAGATTGTAATGAGGAGGAGAATAACCCAACTTCCAGATGATTTTTTTTTTCCCAAACTTCATTTCAAACCTTATTTCTTCTGGTGTTAAAGACATTATTAAGTATATAGCTCAACATCGTATGGTTAGTATTTCAAGGCTATGTGACTATCAACATGTGACATAAGCTAGCTTCATATCGTTTTCTATATGATGATGATTCTTTAGAGCTTATGTTTGATTAAATCAAAGCTGATGTGATCATGATTACAATTGGTGGCATTGAGGAAAATATCATAAAATACCTTGCAGACGCATACAGAGGCGATTTTTCTTTTAAAGGAGTAAATCGTATTGGTAATCTGTTGGTGCATAATGATAACTACCGTAAATTTGAAGATTGGATCATCCCGATATTTGAGTAGACGTTTCAAGAATAAAAGACAAAGGTATTACATTGCTCCAAAACTAGATAGGAACTTTTGTGTTGAATTTTGATAAATTTTAAACTCTCACGGATAATCTTCTTTGAGCAATTTTTGCATGTAGAAATTTATACCTTCTTTCTTTGTATTTTATCGAAAAAACTGATATTGTGTCCTTATGGTACGTAATAAACCGATTCCTCTCAAAATACAGAGGCGTTGGCTTGCATTAATGCGACTGGTCAGAAGCTCGGATGGGGCAACTTCTTAGAAAAAAAAAATGAGTGTTTTAAGTACTAAGATAGAAGTTGTTTATTTTTATAACATAACTAGGTTAAAGTCACATGCTCTATAACTAACTTGGTTTGTTGTGGCTCAAAATTGAACCGAATTCCCCCATCCTAAAATAACTGTTGTGCTCCTGCCGTAACGCGCGGATACCCTACTAGTAATAAACTACCTCTACATAGTTAATATAAAACATAAATCTATTACATAAACTTAACATCATAACTTCGGTCTGGTTCAGTAGTATCTGTTAACCAAAGCTTCATAACCATAATCAAAACCGCTTGGCCGGTTAAAAAAATTTCATAACCATATTATTTGTTATGTTGGTTATCGGTTAAAATGGTTATAAAGTTATGGTTTAGTTATCAGTTATATAGTTGTTAATTTGCTCATCCTTTAAAGTGTTATATTTATTTTCACTTTTGCTATCTAATGTAGACCGAATGTAAGCTTGAATACCACTAAATTATTCTTATAAGAAGAATAATTAAGAAGAATGAATAGATACACAACTAAAATAATAAAATATTATTACTTTAACGTAAGGATATTCATCACAAGAATCACGAATAAGTATCTTTCTTTCTTTGTTTATATTTTACTAGGTTAGAGTCTCGCGTGTACACGCGGTACATGTCCATGTCAAATGAAAAAAAATCTATAAAGATAGTAGTATGCAAATTTTATTTATTATTACGTAATACAATTCGTATTAATTTTGGTTGATTGTAAATTATCATAAAAAAAGTTTAATGTTACCCAATAACAGATATATGAATCAACAAATGTTTGATTAGACGTGATTTAAAAACAAATAATGAAATGAATAAACATATATTTATTGTAACGGCATGCAAATAAAAATTAAATTCAAAGTAAATAAATGTAGTTTAACAAATCATACAACCAAAAAACTATAAAAAAACGATTTATGCAAAATATGATCGCATACTTATTCACAAACTTCAAAATATTTTTTTATAGACAACATTTGTTATTTATTATTAACATTGTCATCTTTATCCAATATTAGTATGTTCAGGCTATCTCTACTCTTGTCACTTGGCAGCGACATACAACTACCCATGTGTAAAAACAGGATCTTTCAAATACAAACCTATGCTAAATAGGGTTTGTCCTTGACTCTTATTTATTGTCATTGCGAAACATAAAGTAAGAGGGAATTGTCTTCTGTTAAATCTAAAAAGAATCTTCTTATCAGATGGGGACAACCTAATTTTTTGTATAAAAGTTCGCATTCCAATGTTATTCCCTGAAATTATTTTAGCTTCTATAACACATTTTGATATGGAAAGACGATTTTGAACTTGTGGCTTTGAAAAGAATTTATGTCCACTTATAGGATCCCTGAACCATTAGAATAACAAAACAGTAAAATTTGTCAAAAAAAAAACTCTGGTAAGGAAAAGAAAGACATTTGGCATTGTAACTGTATTATCATCAAGAATTTAAGGTAAATACATCCAGAAGACCCTGAACTGTTTTGACGGTTAGACTCATAACCAATGACCTAAAAATCAAGCTAAAACCACGGTGAAAAATCAATACTAAACCCACATGAGAAACTCGTTAGAAGTAAAGATAGAAACGTGGATAGGTTGAATAATTTGTCAAAATGGGAGGTTTTTTATAGGGCAACCTTAAATCCATTTGACCTGTTTCAATGATTGCACAATCGGAATATTGTGTCTCGAATTTGTAGTTGAATTATAAAAATGGAAGGATTGGTAATTTACGTGATTTGGTCAACGACGCATAAAATTAGCACAATTATTGCAATCATGATGATGGTTAGCGTTTCATGACAATTGATTAAAGGAAAATTCTTTGTAAACATAATATGATAACGTTAATTTGTCAAAGATATTTAAATGAAAGACGTAATATTCTTATTCTTAGTATCACTGAAAGGATATTTAGTTAATGTAGTCAATGATGGAGGATTTCATGACAAATGAGGTTTTTTAATGTTATGAATCGCCTTTTAGTTAATGTTGTTACTGATAACGTAAAATGATATTTCATTACTAATTTCGTTACTAATTACTAATAAGTATATAGTAAGACATGAAAAATAAATAAAGTTAAAGAATTGACCTCCATCAAATTAACAAAAACGTAAAAAGTTTTTACGTTTATCGATCAACAATATTAAAATGAAAGTCGTTATTAGTAATATCACTGAAAATTATTTTGAATATATTATAATTTTAGAAAATTGTTAAATAGATTTAAATTATATTTATTATTAAAAGAATACATTTAAATTGTATTTATTAAATATATTTTGTTTACCAAAATTATTGCTTGAATCTTTTTGTTATCATTAATTGAGTTTTTTTTTATAATTTTTGAAATAATTTGAATGTTGTTAATGATCAAGGGTTAAAAAATAGTAATAAATAACATTAAATTCGGTCATTTATTATTAATGTCCATAAATAACATTAAATCTAACATAATAAAAATATATTAAGAATAATTAAAAGAAAGTTATAATATAAAAAAAAATGATGTTGATGATTATCATTTAATGAAAATTGATTAAAGGAAAGTCATAATATAAAAAAATGAATTCGGTCAATAATATTAAACATAAATTCAAAAAAAATAATATAAATAAATGAGATTAAAAATTTTAATAAATAAAATTAAATTCGGTCAATTATTATTAATGTCAATAAATAATATTAAAATCTTAATAAATAACATGTAAACTTAATAAATCTTATTAATTGCATTGAAGACTAATCATAATTCGTAAACATAGTAAGATTATAAATCTTATTAATTGCAATGAAGACTAATCATAATCTTATTAAGATTATAAATCTTAATAAATAACCTCAAAATCGTAATCAATAATTCAAATAAATTACGTTAAAAACATAAAAGATCGTAATTTAAATTTTAAAATCAATAGATTCTTGTGGTGCAACCTTAGTAACAAATAGCTTGTGCTGGATTGAACACCACAGTAAACCTTTACAAAAGCATTATATGTAGTATATTTAGAATGGAGTTGGATCCTACAGGCCTTCTCTAAGGCCTCCATTCGACCTGAGGTTATTCATTTATTATATAGATAGATGTTTAATTATGTTCGTTTGAATTAAAACTACTCATAAATTTAAATTCGTTAGTTTAAAAACGTTCGTATTAGGTATTGTGTAATTATAATAGGTGACAACTAATTTAGGGGTGTACTCGTAAACACTTCTTCTCTTTTTTGTTTAAACATTTTTAACGTTAACAATAATTCTGCCTTTGGAACTTCAAACGATATTATAAAAATTATTGGTTTGGTCGTTGTTTACATATTATAGTATTGTCTTTTGTGTGTGTGTGTGTGTGTGTATATATATATATATATATGGATTAATGGTATAGTACAAACATGGTAGTTTAGAAAATGTAAACTAAATATCTAAATTAACATACGTTTCTGTAACAAATCTATTTCATTTTGTATACACTTATAATATAAAGCTTTTTTTTTCGTTATATATTTGATTAATTATTAGTTGGTCTAACTAATAATATTTTTATAATATATTCTGTGTGGTATATATTTGCATGTTGGATGGAGTTTAATATATCAAATTTGAATTCTTATAAATTTAAATAAACTAATAATATAAAGCGGATGGAATTGTGTATATCTAATAATATTGGCATTAAATTAGGAGAGTTATTACGGTAAAGCATAAATTATGTGGTGCAAATTAATATTTAAAATTTAAATATTGGCGTTAAATTACTCCAGCTACTATGGTAAGGTTCATTATTTACTTCAATTATGGTAAGGATCATAATATAGTTTTCAGGAACAAATCTTGGTTTATGTCTTCCGATCAAATCCTGGTTTTCAAATGAAAAAACATATATATTAACTAAATCCAATAGATATATATATATATGAAAGAAAAAATTGATGATAAAAACAAAATTGTTACAAACACAATTGAATACTAATCTATCTATGAAACAATAACAATGACGAAGACACTTCTGTTTTGGTTGGTACTTATCGTATGTTAAATAGACTTCTTTAAACAATGATAAAATCATGGTCAAACAATAACAAACAATATAAGAATCCAATCGATATTTATGTTTTTTAGATGTTTTAAATTCTAGACTGGTTTTGCAAATAGTAAATTCGGTTGAATGGTTAAGAAGTCGGTTTCATCTATCAATTACATAATCCAAAAATTTAAACGACCTGTTCAACGAATAACCAAAATTAACATAACAAAATTTAATGGTAACCAACATCTTCAACAGATTAAGAAACGTTTTTTTATAACGAAATCTCTTCACAGTTGAATGTTAAAAACGGAAATTGTCGATTGTTGGATGTAAAACAACATCTTCAACAAAAATAAACTCCCTTTTTCTTGTGTTAGAGTCATTCAAACGATTGAACCATCTGAAAAAAGGGAAACAACAAAGAAATAAAACATACGAACATTCAAATGAATAGATTTAAAAAAACAGTTTAATATACCAGAACTCATACGAATTAAACAGACGATTTAAATAAAGGCTTTTCACTAACTATATTAATACGTTTCAAATAAAGAAAATATGATGATTTTCAGAAGTCTTTTCCTTTTTCGTATGAGTTATACTCATTGGGTGTTTAAATTTTGATGCTTCTTGATAATGTTAACAATATAAAATGACTAAAAATGATGCAAGATTACCTCGAGTTGGTTGTGGAGATTCAACAAATGATGTTAGATGAAGAAGAAAGATTGAAAGATTGGTTAGAAAGAAAATGAAGAATGAGTATTGAAAGATTGTTTAGGAAGATTGTTGAATCAAAGGAAGAATGAAAAAACAAAAACAACATATCGGTTTTTATAGTTAGAAAAGTCGGAGCTCCATATATGTTTAAAAAATATCGTTTCATGACAATTGATTAAAGGATAGTCGTATTATCAAAATTAAAGTCGGTCAACAATATTAAAATGAATTCGTAATATTAGTAATATCAATAAATATGATTAAAAATCTTTATAAATAACAACCAAATCATAATCAATCATTCAAATCAATGACATTAAAATCAGCATAAATAACATTAAAACTCTTCATAAATAACATCAAAATCATAATTTAAATTTCAAAATCAATGACAATTGATTAAAGGAAAGTCGTAATATCAAAATTAAAGTCGGTCAACAATATTAAAATGAATTTCGTAATATTAGTAATATCAATAAATAAGATTAAAAATCTTAATAAATAACAACCAAATCATAATTATTCAAATCAATGACATAAAAATCATCATAAATAACATTAAAACTCTTCATAAAAGTGTAGGAAAATAAATGTACATTGTTATCTTCAGATTATATTTAAATTATAAACTATTAAATAGATTTAACATTGTTAAATAGATTTAAATAAATGTTTGAAAGAAAGTCGTATATGTTTAAAAGAATATCGTTTCATGACAATTGATTAAAGGAAAGTCGTAATATCAAAATTAAAGTCGGTCAACAATATTAAAATAAATTTCGTAATATTAGTAATATCAATAAATAAGATTAAAAATCTTTATAAATAACAATCAAATCATAATCAATCATTCAAATCAATGACATTAAAATCATCATAAATAACATTAAAACTCTTCATAAATAATATCAAAATCATAATTTAAATTTCAAAATCAATGACAATTGATTAAAGGAAAGTAGTAATATCAAAATTAAAGTCGGTCAACAATATTAAAATGAATTTCGTAATATTAGTAATATCAATAAATAAGATTAAAAATCTTAATAAATAACAACCAAATCATAATCAATTATTCAAATCAATGACATTAAAATCATCATAAATAACATTAAAACTCTTCATAAATAACATCAAATATTATTAATATAAATAAATGAGATTAAAAAATCATAATAAAAAACATTCAATTCGGTCAATTATTATTAATGTCAATAAATAACATTAATTTAACATACTAAAAATACATTAAAAATCATCAAATCTTAGTAAACATAAATTCGAAAAAAGTAATATAAATAAATGAGAATTTTAATAAATAACATTAAATTTGGTCAATTATTATTAATGTCAATAAATAATATTAAACATCTTAATAAATAATATTAAAAATTAATAAATCTTTCTAATTGCAATCATAATTCGTAAACATAGTAGTATAAATAAATGAGATTATGATTCTTAATAAATAACTTCAAAACCATAATCAATAATTCAAATAAATTACATTACAGGCATAAAAATTTGTAATTTAAATTTGAAAACAATGACTTCTTGTGGTGGAACCTCAGTAACAAACAGCCTGTGCTGGATTGAACACCATTTAAAGAAACAATATTCGCTAATGGAAATATATTTTCTGATTTAAGCAAACTAAAATCATAATATTAGTATTAGTATTAGTAATTATTAGTAATTAGTAATATATTCGTAAAAATAGTAATAGAAAATTTTAATTCGATCAATAAGATATAAATGGGATTAAAATTAAAAATCGTAATGTTAATTTTAGTATTAGTAATATATTCGTAATTTAATTCAGCCAATAATAAATAAATGAGCTTGAAAATTGTAATATATAACATTAAATTCGGTCAATTAAAATCGTATTAATATTATTCTATTACGGAATAAATTGAAATAAATTAATGAGATTAAAAAAGCGTAATAAATAACATTAAACCAAATTTCGTATTAATATTATTTAAATTTAAATTCGGAATTAATTGATAGAATTGAAATCATTACATGAAACAACCTTTTAATATATTGAATAAGGAAATCATACAAAAAAAAGGCATATTATCATTATGATATTAAAATCATAATCAATTATTTAGATTGAATGACATTAAATTCGGTCATTATTATTAATGACAATAAATAATATTAGTTATGATTTATTGTAAATTATAAAAAATCAACCAATACATTAGATGTTAATATATGTAGGTTTTTAGTTTAAATTATAAAAAATCAACTTATACATTAGTTATGATTTTTTTTTAAAGATGAGTATGTTAAATATATGTTTATATATTATTACTCAAGAGTGATTTATACAAATTAACATACGTGTATGTAACATCTATGAAATTTAAATACACTGATAATATAAATCGGAAGGCTTTGTGTATGTATATGTAGATTGATGTCCTATACTTAATAATATACGAGTATATAAAATATTTTTGCATATGGCATATAGTTTTATTTTTGAAATTTGAATTCATATAACTTGAGTCGGTGATTTTCTAAATCAACATAAATTATTATGGTAAACTGAAATTCGTATTAATATTAATATAAATTAATGAGATTAAAATTTAAAAAATAGTAATAAATAGCATTAAATTGGGTCAATTATTATTACTGTAAATAAATAACAATCATTCAGATTCAGTGACATTAAAGTCGGTCAATTATTATTAATGTAAATAAATAACAATCATTTAGACTTAATGACATTAAATTCGGTCAATTATAAAAATAATATTAAACATAATTTCGAAATAAATGAGAGTTATTATGGTAAACTGAAATTCGTATTAACATTAATATAAATTAATGAGATTAAGAATAAATGAGAGTTATTATGGTAAACTGAAATTCGTATTAATATTAATAATCAATTATTCATAATAAAAAATAAATGAGAGTTATTATGGTAATAAATAAGACTTAATAATCAATGATATTAAAAATTAAAAATAAATGAGAGTTATTTCGGAATATTGAATTGATTAGCGAGTTAAATTCCAATTAATTAGCACAATGTAATATAGGAAATATTATTCTCCATTATTACTGAATTGATTACACACTTTTAAATTCGAGTTGTAACTTTCAATTAAGAATGATAATAGCTTAAAATCAGTCATTAATTTCATAAAGTAAACGACAGATTTTTAGGAGTTGATTAAGGAATTAGCATTAAGGTTTGAATGGATCTTTGTAAAGTAAACAAAGATCCATATCAAGATGAAAATAAGATTCATACCAAAACTCTTGCCGAAGGGTCATGCATGACCTTGAAGAATTGCTCACCCTTGTGATAAGCCATAATCGAATCTTTGTCTTCGGATGGTATTCTAGTATTCAAATGAAAAAACATCCAAACATTCAACAAATACGATCCATATTTGTAAAGCAAGGAAATAAATAGTAAAGCTGTCCGACATATCAATGATGTAACACACATTTTTTCATATAAATCTGATGACCGGTTATTTGAAAAACCATTGTTCAACATGTGTTGCAAATGAACAAAAGGATGACACTGAAGATTGGTTCTAGTATATGAAATGGTTCAAGTTTATAAAAAAACTGTTATAAAACACGATTTATAAACTGAAGATTGGATCCAGATTATGATATGGATCTATTTTATTGAATCGAATACATAAAAGTTTTCAAATCGGAACATACGATATGGATCCAGCGATTGAATACATAAAGCATATTATAAAAGTTTATGAATCGGAACACATGATAATGGATCGAGTTTATTAAATCGGTGAAGAAGATACATACCTAGAAGCAAGAATGCATAAAAAAGAAGATTGATGAATGTTGGTTAGAAGATTTGTTAGTGAGGAATTGAGAGTGTGATGGAAGAATGGACACAATTAAAATATACAAAAGAGTATTTATAGGGAATAACTTGGAGCTCCATATTCAATATGGATACCTCAAACTCTTTCTAAGGCCTTGATTCAACCCAAGTGACCTCAATTATTATATAGATAGATTGTATTATATATTAAAGGCTAACGTCAAAAGGAGTTTAGTGTAAAAATTATAAGAAGGTTTTTAGTTGTATATTAAACTAGATAATCAGAGGCACGAATACAAATTTATCGCGTCATTAAAGTTTCACTCTCATTTTTAAAATGACCGTAACTTTTTTCATACGACATTATTTTTTTTAAAAAAAAAAACTATACCATAAAAGCAAGTTTTTTTATCCTCTTTCATTTGCATACCCTATTGCTATACTTTTTTTTTTTAAATTGTTAGGTTGATAACTTGCGTTTTGTTGAGGGTATACTTGCGTTTTGGAAACGCAAGTTATACATGATAATACGACCTGATAAAACGCAAGTTATAAATGCTAAAGCGGAAGTTATACATGCTAAAACGCAAGTTATATATGATAAACGTAAGTTATAGCTGATAAAAAATATGCAAGTTATATTTGATAAAAAAACGCAAGTTATACTTGATAATAACGCAAGTTATCAACCCCAACCAATTTTTTTTAAAGTATAGCAATATAGTATACAAATGAAAGAGGATAAAAAACTTGTTTTTATGGTGTAATTTTTTTTTTAAATAATGTCGTAAGAAAAAAGTTATGGACGTTTAAAAATTGAGGGTGGAACTCAACAATGTAGGTTATACATATTTTGTCCTTCCCCTTCTCTTTGGAAAAATCCAACGTATATATTCACCCCCCTTCTCTTTTAAAAAATCCAATGTATGTATTTACCATTTTAATCTTATCCATTGATTCATTTAGATCAACAACCCAAAATTCTTCTTATAATTTTTAGGTTAATGTTTTTTTACCGTAAACTTTCTCTTATATTATATTATTATTTACTATATATTCAAAAACCAACTCCGTGAATAGTAACCAAAGAAATCGTGTCCGTCCATTTCTTGATCTACGGTCATAATAACTATGGCAATTACGTAATTTTTTCTTTTGTTCGAGGATATATTCGTCATTTTGTGTATGAACGCATGACACTTTTGTAGTTGTGCTTTTTATTGAGGGTATATTCGTCATTTTGTGTGTTAACGTGTCGTTAGTTTCTTTTACTGTGTTAACGTGCTCGCTGCAATGCGCGGGATCTCTTACTCGTTGTATATTAAAATAGAGAAATTTAAATAGTGTCTAAGTGCTAATATACACCGTTGTACTTTGCTAACATGCATTGCTTCTCTTTTGTTAACATGCACTAATATCTAAATAACTTTTCTTTTCTTTTCGTTTTTTTTTTTGCAAAATCTTTTTTTATCTAGTAACGGGTACTGTTTTTTCTTTTCTTTTTAGAGATTGCCGTTTGGTACCGGGTATTCATTCTAAGCCGATACTTTCGGTACCGGTATAATAATATTTTTCCTTATCATGGAAAACCTAATCAATGCTGTCTTAATATCAACTAGGATTTACCCACCGCGCGTTGCGGCGGGAAATCCGTCTACTTAAGAATGGCTAGTTTAAAACATTACTTTTTGATTGAAACTAACTCGTTCTAATTGACAATAACGCTTATAAACTAAGTCGTTCTAATTAAGAATGGCTAGTTTAAAACATTACTTTTTGATCGAAACTAAGCATAAAGATCAAATTCTATTGTTGTATATAAATATAACAATTTTAAGGTACAAAATCATGTACAATTGTATCTTGCTTGTTCCTATTTGACCATTTTAATTACTATTGTTTCTTTTGGTATCAAAAAGTTAAATTAACATAACTCTATGTCTCTCATGTCTTTCTTCTCTTGTATTAGAAGTCTAAATCTATCTTTATCCATTTCGTGGCATTTGTATTTAAAATTTGGGATTTTGACTCAAAGGCTTCGAACTTGCCAATGCTAGAATTTTGTATCAATGGCCAGTATGTAATTTTCTATATATCATATTACTACATATATTTTTTTATGTTAAAAAATATGACATTTCTACCCTTTGTAATTTTTTTTGGATCAACAACATCTAATGGCATTTTTTGTAGTTAAATCCCAAGTGAAGGGCTATATAGGTATTTAACAAATATGACTTTTGTACCCCTTATCAAAGAATTTGGGTAGACAACATTTAATGGCATTTTTTTGTAAATAAATCATAAATGAAGAACTATGTGGGTACTCTAGCAGCAAGTTCTTCTTTAATATATTATATAATACTGATACCGTATTCGTTTATATATAGTTTTCTGAACGTGACAATATAAATCCACTTATAAGGGCACAAGGGGCGCTCCACTGAAGGTGTTTTAACTTCACTGATTTCTACCACTCCTGCACTGCCGCATCACTTTACTGATTTCCTTCACTGAAACATTTTTTTAAAAGCAACACTCCACTGATTATTTACCCAACTATTAATTATTTTCACAAATAATAATATATATAGAGAGAGAGGAATAAAAAAATAATAAAATTGTGTGAAAGTTTGTGCCACATCTGTGAACCAGCACGGTAACTGGAACCAGAATTTGGTTCACGGGACCACTACCAGCATGGGTGGCGACGGTGTTACCGTGCTGGTAGTGGGGTAACCGTGACCAATTCTGGTAGCGCCCCGCCCCCCTAATAAAGTTATGTTAGTAACAAAATATTCATTCGGTAACTTTAGTCTTTCTATCTCGTGCTCCCGCGTCAACACACGTTACCAGTTGTTATATTATTGTTACTTTTCTACTTTCACAAACTTAGGGGACGGGGCACTTCACGAAATCTTCACGGGTTGTGTTCTAGTGAAGAAATTATGAGTCCTAGTTAACGAACGGTGAGTTGGGTTTTGTGTGTGGGAGTTTTTATTTTTTATGGGTTAGGTAGTTGATAGTACTGCCTTCAAAACTATGTTTGAGTAAAATAATATGACAATGCATGTTTTATGTAAATGAGTAAAGTTGAAAATATTTTAATGGAACACCCCGCTCACCTAAACTAAAAAAAAAGTGAGGTCACGTGTAATTACACCTACCAACAAACCACAACCACACCATCAAACCCTCACACAAACCATTCATCTCATCCTTCCCTATATAACCCATCACCCACCATCCTCTCCTCACCATTCATACAAATATAATAATATAAATCACCCCTTTTTATCATCTGTACACACCAGAAAAAAAAAATTAAAAAAAAAGATCGAATTTTCTCGTCGTCGTCGGAGAAAGAGAAGCAAAGGTTAGAGGGGTAAAACCCGGGTAAGACAAGTTGCAGACATCACGGCTATACACGGAGCAACGCGTCCACTCGCACATGTCCGATCAGTACGACAGAAGGGTGCATCAATAATATTATTATCCATCGAGAGCAACCCCTCTACGCACGGCGGACGTGGTGCTTTACCGTCTGAAGGCGGTAGCCCATCTGACCTTCTCTTTCTTGCCGGCGGTGGTTCCTTCGTCTTTCTCCTAGCTTAGATTGTATTAGGGTCTTTAGGATATAATAATATTATTATTATTGTTATTATTATCGTTTGATTTGCACAAAGCTGCTTTGGTTGGTGGTTGGTTGGAAAATTGGACAAAAAGATGTTGAGGATTAAGAGGGTTGCTACTGTTCTTTCGAATTATCAGAAGGAGGAGAGTGAGGAAGGTGGTGCTGCACGTGGGTGTGGTCGTAATTGTCTTAGGAAGTGTTGCCTACCAGGTGTTTGATTAAATGCCTAGCTTATTTATTTTGTTTTTTTTTAATGATTTGGTTGTAAGTTGAATGATTTGAGTGTTTTAATGTGGGTTTTTTTGTTGGTTTTGTGTTTAGGGTCTAAGTTGCCTCTGTATGCTTTTCCGAAAGCCGAAAAGGTTGGATTGTGTGGCAACAATGGGATTCCTTTTGCTTTCTTGGACTCCCTTCTTTTAGGAGAGGTAATATCGAAAGTTTTTGTATTTATGCATTTGGTTTTTTTATAATATTGTTATAAGTATGTTAAGATTGTTGGTGGTTGTTTGCAGTGGGAGGATCGAATGGAAAGAGGGCTTTTTCGCTATGATGTTACCGCCTGTGAGACAAAGGTATTTATCGGTTTCTTGGAATTTCATGATTTTTTTCAAGAAACCAAAATGTTATGATAAACTGTAAGTTGGGATCTTTTTGCAGGTGATTCCAGGGGAACATGGGTTTATTGCTCAACTGAACGAGGGACGACACCTCAAAAAGCGACCTACGGAGTTCCAAGTTGATAAGGTGCTGCAGGCCTTTGATGAGAACAAGTTCAACTTTACGAAAGTTGGGCAGGAGGAGGTGCTGTTCCAGTTTGGACCAAGTGAAGATGGTGAAGTACGGTTTTATCCAAACGCTCCTATTGACGTTGACAATTCACCAAGTGTTGTTGCTATCAATGTGTGTGGTCTTTTCTCTCTTTTGTTGTCTATTGTTATAAGTTATACAATTATAAGTTATTCAATTGAATAGCTTTACAATAATGTTGCTTATCTGAAATCAATAGGTTAGTCCCATTGAATACGGCCATGTGCTTCTTATCCCTCGAATTCTAGAGCATTTACCTCAAAGGATTGACCATGAGAGCTTATTGCTTGCACTGCACATGGCACACGAGGCTGGAAGTCCTTACTTTCGTCTAGGCTATAATAGCTTGGGTGCATTTGCTACCATCAATCACCTTCACTTCCAGGTTATTATCTTTAGAAAAAGTTTCTAATTTACCATTTGAGTGTATGCACATTTTTTTAACACAAATAGTTACCGTGTTGTTGTCGTCTTCAGGCTTACTACTTGGCTGTGCCATTTCCAATTGAGAAAGCTGCCACCAAAAAGATCACTGATTTTAACGGTGGGGTCGAAGTTTATGAGCTTCTCAACTATCCCGTTCGTGCCCTTGTATTCGAGGGTGGGAATTCTCTAAAAGATCTATCCAGCTCTGTAGCTGATACCTGCATATGCCTTCAAGAACACAACATACCTTACAATGTGCTCATTTCAGAATCTGGGAAACGCATCTTTGTCATTCCACAGGTACAAACAACCGTAATTGGTAGCATATTTTTACTATGTTAAAACTTGACTGACCTAATGCTGACATGTGTAAGGACAGTGCTATGCAGAGAAACAGGCTTTAGGTGAAGTGAGTGCCGAGCTTCTAGATACTCAGGTGAACCCGGCTGTCTGGGAAATCAGCGGACACATGGTGTTGAAAAGGAAGGAGGATTATGATGGCGCATCCGAGGAAAAAGCTTGGCGACTTCTTGCAGAGGTTTCTTTGTCTGAAGCAAGGTTTCAGGAAGTGATGACGATTATCTTCGAAACAGTTCCACATGCTGCCATTGAGAAAATGTTACCCGAGGATAAGCAAGATGCTGATGAAGTTGGTGTTAACAATGGTTCCCGTGCGGCGGCCATTGTGTCTGGGAAGCAAGAATGCCTAGTCCAGTACTAGGTCATTTCATCAAATGATTTCGCAAAACTTATTACTATCATGGTTAGTGTATGTCTGGGATGTTTTCGTGGTTTGGTGTGGTAACTACGAGAATGGCCGTCCCTTAAATAAAGAATCATGTGATTCAGTTTGCTTGATTTCAGTGTGCAGTGTTTGTAAAAAGATCCTGGATGTTAAGTTATGTGTTGGAGCTATGTTTGCATGTAAAGATTTCAATTCCTGTGTGTGCTGCTCTTTGAGCTAATGGCTGTTGCCTTATAATGCAACTATTGTTTTGTGCACATTGCTATTGAACCTTCAACTGATCAATGTATATTCTTAATTCCACATTGACTTGTAACACAAAATGTTTTGGGTCGGGTTAAAATGCTATCGGAATCATGTGTTTTAACCAGTGTTGCAAAAATCGGTTTGGCCTCGTACTCGACGACCTACCCTGGAGCGAGTACTCGGATTAATCGGGGGAGTACTCGGGGGTCAAATCGGCCTATGTGGGGAGTACTCGGAGTAATCGGCCAACTTGGCTATACTCGGCGACGTACCCTGAAGCGAGTACTCGGGGAGTAATCGGTCAACTCGGCCTTGTTTTGCAACAGAGGTTTTAACACTACGCGACGGGGCGATTACCAGAGCCTCACCTTAAACATTAAGATCATGATAATTTTTTTATGATGATAATATGATGTTGATTTTGACACCATATTAAAATTGCTATGATTAGGATAAAGTTGAACCTAATACATGGGCCCAAGTATAAAAAAATATTAAGATCACTTTAGGTTCCATTACCTGATGTTGATCTTCCAAACTATTTGGAAACATCACCTTCAGTTCAAACCTAATACATGGGCCCAAGTATAAAAAAATATAATATATATGTAAGACAAAGCCCAAGCCCAAAGCAAGCCCATTCATTAGGGTTAGAAAGCAGCAACTCAACTCATATATGTTTAAATATCCCTATTGTTAAAATTCATAATGATTCTGTTTTCCGCCAAAAGTTGCTGGGGTTCGAAGATTTGCTTATCTAGCCACCGTTGATTCTATCCAAAAGTTCTCGTATCCCGAGGTGTTTTATTATTATTTTTTTTTTATTTTCTAAATTTTTGCATATGTTATCTTCTTCTAGTATTATTGTGTTAATATGGGTGATTTTTGTTTTGTTAAATGGTTGGTTTGAGTCGCTTAAAATTGTACAATGGGTCAAATTGGTTACGCTTATAATACCTTTTAAGGTTGGAATGAGTCCAAATGGGATAGCGCTATCCATCGCCACTGTTTGTAGAGGTGTTCATGGTCCGGTTTAGCCAATTTTGAAGACATGATTTTGTATTCATTTATAAAGTAAATGATAACGGTTCATGAATGAAATATCTACTTAACGTTATATTCCTAACAAAAAACATAAATATTAAATGTTAAATGATCGGTTCGGTTTACACGACTCGTCCCAAATTCCAAACGTACAACGGGTCAATGACCAGTTCGGTTTCAACTGGGCACACTTGGTCAAGACCCGTTGTATGTTTTGCCAGGCTTAGGATTATGCATATAGTCTATGTGATATCATATAGTTACTGTGTAGAATGTAAAGTAGAAACAGAAGATTTGAATGCACAATTGGTCACTAGTTTGATTGAAAATATTATTCAGGTGAGACAATGTATGCCTCTATGTTTTCAACACATGCTTCAAATAACACTGCCATAGCTCTTAAACAAAGCAAGGTCTATGGTGATTCCAAGAAGTTAGGTTTCTTGCGTAAGCATCATCTGTCGACTTTTAAGTGCAACGGCATATCAAAGGATATGATCCAGTGTAGGGCGGTAGCAGTAGAAACTATGCGGCCCTTTATAAAGGGAGACAAGTTTCAACTTGATGACGTAATTGATGCGCAGCAATTTGATAGAGATATACTCAGTGCCATATTTGAAGTCTCACGTGAAATGGAAACGATTGAGAAAACGTCACGTGGGAGCCAGATTTTGAATGGTTTTTTGATGTCGACTTTGTTTTATGAGCCTTCAACTAGAACTCGCCTTTCGTTTGAGTCAGCTATGAAACGGTTAGGTGGTGAAGTTTTAACAACAGAAAATGCACGCGAGTTTTCTTCTGCTGCAAAAGGCGAGACACTCGAAGGTCATTTCAGTAACAAACTTGTGTTGTTTAAGCTTCTTTATTCTTCTGTCATAAGCTCATGACTTTGACGTTGACTTGTTTCATATTCAGATACTATTAGAACTGTGGAAGGGTATTCAGATATAATTGTGATGAGGCACTTTGAAGATGGTACTGCTAAAAGAGCAGCAATGACAGCTAACATTCCTGTAATTAATGCGGGGGACGGTCCAGATCAGCATCCTACTCAGGCTCTTCTTGACATGTACACAATTGAACGAGAAATTGGGAAGCTGGACGGGATCACAGTTGGACTAGTTGGCGACCTTGCTAATGGGCGAACAGTTCGGTCTCTAGCCTATCTTTTAGCTAAATATAATGATGTTAAAATCTACCTTGTTTCGCCACAGGTTGTTAAGATGAAGGTATGCATTCGAGAAAATCTTAAACGTTATAAGAAAAAATGTTTTGTCTATTAGGCAAATGATTGCGTATGCTGTCTTGTTTTCTTTGATCAGGATGACATTAAACAGTACTTAACGTTAAATGGAGTTGAATGGGAAGAAAGTGCAGACTTAAAGGAAGTGGCATCAAAATGCGATGTGGTGTACCAAACCCGCATTCAAAAAGAGCGGTTTGGTGGGAGGACCGATTTGTATGACGAAGCTCGTGGCAAGTATATTGTTGATCGGGACGTGTTAGGTGTTATGCAGAAGCATGCTGTCATCATGCATCCTTTACCTAGGCTTGATGAGGTGTCTGTTGTGGTGTTTTAAACTTGTTATCGTCTTAATCCTTTTTACTCTCGAACGTTTGAATATTTTTTTATAAATTTGATATGCAGATAACGGTGGATGTAGATGACGACCCAAGGGCGGCTTATTTTAGACAAGCGAAAAATGGTCTTTTTGTTAGAATGGCTTTGTTGAAGCTTTTGCTTCTTGGTTGGTGAGTTAGTTGTATGCCAGATAGTCTTGAGAGTTGCAGGTTTTTAGATACTATGTTAAGTTTATGGATTTTGGTAAGGATATTCATCTTGTGGTTTTAGTATCAGAATATTTTTGACATTGGTTTAGCATCTACTTTATTTTTTTTAAAATAAAACAAAAGCGAGTGTTACATTTTGGTGAAGTAAGGGAGCGTTTGGTTCACGGAATGTTTTTAAAACAGTTAGATTTTTGTTTCGTTTATGGTTTCTGCGCTTCATCAGAGTATCTGTGAGGGAGAAGACCACTAATGAAGAAGATATGGGAAGGCAGAAGAACTGGAGGAGCTTTCAGTAACTTGTCACAGATTCTAGCAGTTTTCCCTTTAGGATTAAGGATTCTAATTTCTCCAATGCCGTAACCGCATGCTGAAACTTACTACATGAATCTTCGATTTCATTCAAGTATTGTAACCAGGGTCAATTGGTTTATCAACTTGAATATTTCGTCAAGTTTATTTTTGGTCGTTAGGATATGGACTATATAGATCATATCGCGATCCTGTGAAACGTTCAGAAACATGAAATCAACCTGTGGAAAACAACTACATCCACTGAAAACAATCATCAACCCTATTGATTATAGTTTTATTTATAATAAAGTTAGGTAGAGATGGATACATAGATAGCATAACCTCACAAAAGCCAGCAGTCATCAATCTCTTAACATTCAAACAGTACATTCCTACGAGTTATTAGCCCGGTGAAACAGGCCGACACAACTAGATAGACATACTACAATAACCAACTTCATCAAACCATACTAGTTGGCTAAATCATACGAGCATAAACCATTACACTTCCATCAGAAGCCGATGCCACCTCCTGTCTGGTGCAGCATAGCATCGATCTCATCCCCCTCTTCCATTTCCAACTGTCACAACAGATCGTTAACTAATTAGCACCACCTAGGGATGGCAATGGGTCGGGCTTTGGTAATCCCAATCCCCATACTTGATATAGATGTTTACGACCTTATGTAATTGAAAGTATCCACTTCAATGCCCATTACCCAAAACCTGATCCTAAACTTACCTCAACAACTGACTTGAAATATCAATCAAATACTCCATTACACATTTACACTTTTAACAACTCCATATATAATAAATTCAAGCTTCTAAGTTCTAACTTCAACGTACTATTTATTAACATATTCAGGTAAACGGATCAAAGTAATAAGACTAGTATTACCTAATATTCTAAGGGTCATACTGTACGCCCAATATACGACTAATATATGCTTATACAAGTCGCACATGCTTTGTTGGGTGAGGTGTCGGTATACGAGTCGTATGGTTAATGTAAAAAAAGATGTACAGCTCGTATAGTTATGTAAAAAAAGTATATACGAATCGTACGCAGTTATACGACACGTACACCTGTCAGGTGTCAAAAGAACCATAGAGGTGTGCCATTATCCTGAGCTTGGTTATAGAAAGCGCGCCTAGGCGCAAGGACAGTCGCTTTTACGCTCAGCGCCTAGAGTAAAACCAAAAGGCGCATATTTTGGGGATTTCTGGCCTGAACCGCGCATCTCTTGTACCTACCTTGGGTGTTTTTATGTAGTAAACTGTTGTACTTTGGGTGTTTTTATGCAGTAAACTGTTGCACCTTGGGTTTTTTGGTTTGTACATGTACGCAAAATCATTTATAAACCTTATTACTATATTTTGGGTAGGAGATACGAAATATATATAAAAAAATTATATAATCGTATTACGCCTCGGGTACGAACAACCCGTTGCTTTTACGCCTGGCGCTTTAGTTTTAGACCTCGTCGCTTTTGTGCGATTCACGCTTTTAAAACCAAGATCCCGAGCCTATTCTAAATACCCGTCCCAAATGTTTCGCGTTTCAGTCATGCTAGGGCTTTTATACCATCCCTAACCTCCACAACACAAATTAATAAATCAAAACAGAAAAATAAGATACCTCATCAGGTGTCTGTTCAGCTCGAAGGCGACGGCCATCAAACAAGAAAGCAATAGAGTTAAGCTCTACAGATTGGCGATCACAGTAAGCATTCATCAGCTTCTTCAATTGGGTGCTACGCTTAATCTTGAAGAACACTTCGTTCCCATCCTAACAAACAAATAAACAACGCCATATTTAATTATATAAAAACCCTAATCCAACAACCCTTAATTGTAAAGTAAATAATAATAATAATAATAAAGGGTAACCTGGCTTTTAACTTTGAGATTAATGTGTTCTCCGGCTGGCTTCTTGTCTTCGTCGTTGTTGGCAGACATGTTTTTTTTCTCTGATGAATGAAAAGAGTAAAGTTATGATTTGATTTTGGGGCAAATCTAAGCCTTTCGTTTCGATATGCTTTTAACTTTAAGAAAGTATCGACATTTCAAAGATTGGTTCAAAATATATAAAAACGAAATATTAAATGAATATATATAAATGGAAATTAAAATATATTTTTTATTTTATATAAAATATTAATAAAACAAGACTTTTTTTTCTAACCGCGGCTTTTTTTTGAACGGCAAATATTTATACCATCTTATTTCCACATAACCTTGCATTTGCAAGAATTTAAACCCACAATCTCACATTATACGGACTAACGGCGGCTTAGTCGGTATAATTAGTATCGGGCTTCTTCATAGCCCATGTGTATATTCATACATCATGAGGAATTACAACTGTTAAATGTTAATTTGATTCTCGAGGATGACACTAAACCGTTTCAAGAGAAAAATGGCAACACAAAAAATACGTAAGCAGACAATAGGGCTCGAGCCAGTTCAAGCTCGTGCTCGGCTTGGTTATAAACCGAGCCGGCTCGGCTTGACTCGGATTTAAAACCGAGCTGAAAATCAAAGCTTGAGCTCGGCTTGGTTTAGCTCGAATTGAAAAAGAAAAAAGAAATATAGCTTTCAAAATTCAATAGTCAAAAATATTATTCAATAGTTCAAAATAACACATTTAAAATAAGTTCAACACATAATTATCAAAAGCGCTAGGCACACTCAAGGCGCATAGGCCTTGCCGTGAGGCGCAAAAAAGGCGAAGGCCTGAGATAAAAAAGCGATTGTGCTTGTTTCCTGTACTCTTGTACTCTGTTACTTCAGAGGGTTGGGGTCTAATTGGGACGCCCCTTGAAGCCTATTCCAAACAGATCCTTTCCTCTTCCCCTTTCTATCTTGTCGATTGTGTTTGTTTCTTGCGGATTGAGCTTGGACGTCCGTGTATTGCGGCGTTTGCACTCTTTTTCAAACAGACAGTTCTTTTTCAATGCGTGCGTATGTTTTAGCTTCACGCATGATTTCTTCCCATGTATTTGGCATTCCTGTGCAGCCAGTCAGGGTGCGGATGAGTGCATCACAGCGCACGCTCTCTTTAAAGGCTGCTATCATAAGCTTGAAACCGATAGGTCCTATTTCAATGCCTCTCGGTTGAATCTTGTGATGTAGTCTTCGATTGACTCATTATCATGTTTGCGCACTTGCAAGATGTCAGCGGAATCACGTTCCACTCTGCGCTGTTGACTGAAGTGATCTGAGAACTTGTTAGTAAGCTCTTTGAGACTATCGATTTTCCCATTAGGTAAACTATCAAACCATGCTCATGCAACACCCATGAGTGTCTACACAAACATATGACACCATGTTGGTAGGGTCCACCCTGTGCATTTCCCTGCCACTTCAAAACTTAATAAGTGGTTATCCGGGTCCCCCGTTCCATCATACTTTCCCAGGCTACTGGGGATCCTGGTCTTTGGTGGTAGTGGGGTGAGCGCAATGCGCGGAGTAAATTTGGACTTCTTACTGAAAGATGGAGGGTAATATGGTTTGGTGAGGTCATCTTTGTCGGACAGACAATGTCCCCGTTTAACAGTTGGCGGCGGACTGGCTATTGTTACGGCGGAAGTGACTCTGAGATTCGTCAAAATCTTCCCTCCAGGTGGGGTCTCCATGTTTACTTCTGTTGATGTATCCTGCAGTCTTGGAAGGACCCTTGGACACTGTGATAGCCCTTCCTTCCTCATAAGACAACTGTCGAGACATTTCCCTAAGCTGTTGTTCTCGAAGTTTCTACGCATACTTTCGCTTCAGAGCTTCCTTTTCCTGGGCGTACCACATCTCCAGACTAACCATCGACACAGCGTTTCCAGTATGACTAACATCTCCGGACTAACCATCGAGACACGGCATGGTGTGTTGGGCTGCGTCAGTTGTGTTTTCTTGTCCTCCTTCGGCGTGGTCAGGCTAAACCGTGCCGGCTTGAGCTGCACCGGCAGCTGAGACACTCCCGTGGAAGGACAGTGGTGGTGGTGGTGGTAAAGAACTCATAGTTGTTTTTTAGAAAGAGAGAAGTTTGATAAAGTTTGTTGTTCTAAACGCTCAATTACGGATGACGCAATGAAGAAATACTGGATTAACAAGTATTCAGACGAGTACAATAATAGATAATTTTATTGACAATAGCCTAGATGATTACAAATACTTGAATATAAATGTTACAATGTTTCGACTATAATCCATCTTCCTCAACTATCATAGAATTCTCTAAGTGTTTTCGTATGTGAAACAGAATGAATCCTCTCCCTTGGAGGAGAGGGGTATTTATAGGCTTGACAGCCGTACTGTGATTGGTCTATTTGAGAATGACAGCTGTCCTGCGCGGGTCCCACACGGTTGACAACCGTTGGAGCTTGAGCACTGTCTTCTTGTGATTGGTCCACGTATTCTTCAATCGTCATTTATGTGCTTTTTCTATACCTTGTTTCTGCCAGAGATCGTGGAGTAGAGAATAATGACCTCCTATTGACTACACGACCTTTTCCTTATCGGCCCACAACTGGCATGTACTAGGCTTCTAGAAGCTTTGCTTGGCGCTTCCAATGACGTGTATGAAGATGTGGAGCCGTGCGCACGCACGGGTATATATCTCCTCATGAGAACTGTGGATTCAATGTTTTAATATATGAAAGATCGCGTACATACATTCGTCTCGAAGTATTTCTAGTTATTTTTCATTGTTTTCTATTTCTCTCTGGATACAAATTTTAAAATAAAATGTTACCGTTATTTTGAAATTGATTACGTTGTTTCATAATGCATACACCAAAACAAATGGTGTCCCATCGCATCATAATTGAATATGATTGAATAATTTACTAATTTCAAACTTCTATATGATGAAAGAAATGAATATATATAACAATAAAATAATATAAAATAACAAAAGTAAGTGATTACTTACGGTAATTTATTTATTTTAGTTGTAAGTAAAGTTGCAAAAGAACCCTAACTTATCGGCATTCACTTGTCGACTATCAAATTAAAGAAACTAAGAGCGTAACTTTAATTCGATGCAAGTTATGTTTACATAAGTGAGTCGAAAACTTGTTACAACATCAAAAATCTTTTGTATGTATTAATTGCGTCTTCCCTCTCTTCTCCCTCTTCGTCACATTGTCAAGTTGTCACCTCTTGAGCCATAACAATATAAGTTTCATGTGATATGCAACAACTGAAATATTTAGTTGACAATAATATAATTTCAAACTCATACATGATATTAAAATCTTGTCTCATATCCATTAAACTAACCGTTACTACTATTATCGCTCTGTTAGTATATGTACAAAGATGCTTGTAACCGGAAACCAACTTAAGCTCGACTCAAAACCCAACTTCAACCACATTTACCATACACTTTCAAAGTATAAATTTTTTAAAACCAATCTATTACTCATATAACAAATATACGGTTTTACGGAGTTAAAGAACCACTTTCCCACTCCTTTCACCCACACCTTTTACCATTTCATCCCTATAAATAACCAAACACTCAACTCCATCAACCCAAAACACATCCCATACCCATACTCACCACCACCTTCCATCACCAATGGCCACACCAACACCACCACACCTCCTCCCTCTCATCATCCTCATCTCCCTCCTCCCATTCGCATTCGCCATAGGCACAATCGGCGTAAACTACGGCCGAATAGCCAACAACCTCCCCGACCCAACCCAAGTCATCCAACTCCTAGAATCCAACCAAATCACCCGAATCAAACTATTCGACACCGACCCAACGGTCCTCACCGCCCTCTCCAACTCCAACATCTCCGTAATCATCGCCCTCCCAAACGAACACCTCTCATTCGCCGCAACAAACCAAACATTTACCGACACTTGGGTCAACTCCAACGTCGTCCCATACGCCCAAACCATCACCATAACCGCTATTGCGGTCGGTAACGAAGTCTTCGCCGACCCAAACAACTTAACATCATTCCTAATACCCGCCATGCAAAACATGCACACGTCCTTA
This sequence comes from Ambrosia x helenae, assembly GCA_030844895.1. Classification (NCBI taxonomy): domain Eukaryota; kingdom Viridiplantae; phylum Streptophyta; class Magnoliopsida; order Asterales; family Asteraceae; genus Ambrosia; species Ambrosia x helenae. The sequence goes on along the minus strand of JAUTDX010001816.1, from coordinate 3,018 downwards.
AAAAAACACAATTTGATAACAAAAGTTTCCACACCAATACCCCTTACAGCGCTGGGTAGCTCATACCCACCATCTGCCGGTTCGTTCAAACATGATTTGATCGAAACGGTTATTATTCCTATGCTCAGTTTCCTTAGGGAAACTGAGTCTTACCTCATGGTAAACGCGTACCTTTTTTTGCATACGTTGCAAACACGGACAAGATTTCATTAGATTACGCATTGTTTCGTGATAACGAAGGATATATAGATAATATAACCGGTTTAATATACAAAAGTTTACTAGAAGCCCAACTTGATGCGGTTAATGCAGCAATGGATGCATTAAACTTCAGCGACGTTAAAATGATGGTTACGGAAACCGGGTGGCCTTCGGTTGGTGATATAAGCGAAACCGGTGCGAGTAAGGAGAATGCGGCTCAGTATAATGGTAATTTGGTTCGGAGAGTGGTTAATGGAGGTGGTACTCCGTTAAGACCTAATGATCCTTTAAATGTTTACTTGTTTGCATTATTTAATGAGGATTTGAAACCTGGCCAACTTCTGAACGGAACTATGGATTGTTTTATCCGAATGGAGAGAAGGTGTATGATGTTCCGTTGAGTTTAACGGCGTTGGCTGACCGAAAATCATGAACGTCGTATGATATGTATGGTGGCTTTCTTATTTTTGAGATTTACTGAGTTTGGTTGTTATAAGTGAAACAAGGTTTGGCAGTGAGGCTTCCCACGAGATATTGAGAAAGAGGTTTAGTTTTAATGATTTGGTTTAAGTCATGAGTGGATTGATTGTTGATTTATTTTTTATTGGTTGATAATTTTTATTTTTTGTTTAATTTTGTGTACTATTTGTTTCACGGTTATGAAAAAAAGTTGAATTGTGAAACACAACGTGAAGTTGAATTATGACAATTATTGAGCTTCTTTATTTTCGGTGTTTCTTATGAATGTTATTATGTTTAGTATAATAATCTTCATTTGCGTAGGATGTTTTTCCTTTTGATCATAATTTGAAATTGGTAAAGAATTAATAAACATTGTATTTGCTTGTACTACCTTGAAGACGAGGTTTCCTGAATTGAATTGTTGAACTCAAACACGCCCTATATATTTATTTAATTTAAGTTATAAGTATATAGAGTAAAGATCAAATACATATAGTTTTTTTGTAAGAACTGTGAGAATCAAAGGGGGTAAAAAAATTTTTTTTTTTTTTTTTAGAATTTTTTTTTCCATGTGCTTAAACATTCTTTCTAGATGAATAATACAAAAAAAAATTAAAAAAAAAAAATTTTTTTAGTGTAATTACGTCATTAAGGTAAATAATTAGTTTACACTAGAGTAATTATGTAATTACTCTACACGTAATTACTCTACACCAAATTTTTTTTATTTTATTTTTTTTTTTAGTTTTCAATACTATAATACATGTTTAACAATATGGGGAAAAAAAATTTTAAAAAAAAAATTTTAAAAAAATACCCTCCTTTGATTCTCACAGTTCTTACCAAAAAAGCTATTGTACCGGATCTTTCCTCTAAGTATATAAATTGTAAACTGTATTCATCTAAAATTTTCAAACAGTTTGCCAGGATGAATGAGTTGTAATCAAGTTTAAAAGGCGTTGAGTTGTAATAAACTAGTTAAATGGGTTTGCATGGATCATGGATATGGTGAAATTATTTAATATACCTTTTTTATTGCAATTTCATACGAGATAACATGTCTACTACATTAAACCCGTCAATTACTCAACTAGATTGCTTGTTAAACTTGTTAAATAATCTAACACAACATAGTTATTAATATATTTAACCAAATCTAACAACTTTTCTTTCATGTTTTCTTATTCTATAAATTACTATCCCTTGGATGAAAACATAGAACATGAAATTACCTAATAAAGCATATTGGGCCAAGCCAGAGATTGCATACCCAGTGGGCATGGCAACAGTGGCCCAAATGATATACCGTTTAATTGATATAGGTAATGTATGACCAGATTGGGCCAGTCTGTTAAGTTGCAGGCCTGTATAAATACTAGTGTTTTTTCGTTAACGAGTATATTGATTGGATTAATACTAGTGTTTTTTCGTCTACTATAATAAAGAAAAAGGTGGTTTAGGGTTTCTTTTCATAATACAATAAAGTTCTATTTTTATTCGACTTTAATCATTAACATTGTAACATGTATTTCATGTAAATCAACCAGTTAACGGTAGTTATAATCGGTAATTATCATGATCAAACAAATAATATTGATGGATCTATCTTCTTGACATGGATCTCTGAACGAGCTTACGTTCTTGGTTTAAACATTTGGTTGGAATTTCTGACACGATACTAACACACAACATGAATCTAACATGAAACTTATGGATTTGGGCTTAGTTCAAAACAAGTTTTGGGTGTTTCAGGTCAAATTTACTACACATTACTCAGCTAACGGATAACCCATTTAACTTGTGTATTTTTTATTAACTTTTAAAAGTATGTTTTATGTTATAGTTAAAATGTGACTGAATATTATTTCCAAATTTAAAAGATAAGAGAAATTAGTATCGAGTTTCATAAGTTAAAAATAATTATTACATAGACGTCTGTATTTAGGTGCTCTAAATTTGCAATTATAGTGTTAGTTTGTAACAAAAAAAAAAAAAGCAAACGTAAACAAAAATTTTATGGATAAACCAGTTCTATTCATTACTTCATGTCAATACATAAAAAACGTTCTGCGTTCCGGTTCAAATGTGACATGTCTTGCACGAATTTTGATTTGTGCCGGGCACCCTTGAACACCGCCATCTAACATCTCTAACATTTATTAGAATTCTAAAAGCAGATAAATTACTTTATCTAAGTTTATCAGCTAACATTGTAACTTACCATAAGCGTTGAGGGGGACACTCGTAGCTCACCCCACAAGTACCCACACCACCATTCAAATAATATCGTTTTACTTAATTTCAACTCATTACAATCCATACTATAAAAGAAACGGGACACTCTTTTAAGGAGGA
>JAUTDX010001815.1:0-55563 GCA_030844895.1 Ambrosia x helenae | reverse complement strand
CATATATACACCTATATGTTCGATAGTAGTACTTAATATGTTAGATGACAACGAACAGTATAAAATTCTTTATTTGTAACTTGAAAAATATGTATATGAACAAATGTATATTTGTATAATCAGATATGAACCCATTGAGTAATCGGTGCAACCAAATCATTAAAGGACTAATGAATTCTAAGAATGTGGTTGACTTCCAAATTAAATATTAGATTTTCTAAGGGCTGGATGTATTACTTTAAAGATTAGTTAAATGTCATATCAGCCAACCATTTTAATTTGTCAATTACCTTATGCATTTTTACATTAAAAAGTCAACAACTTTTTATTAGTTTGTAATGGGCACCTCAGTTAAGCAATTTAAGGCAAATCAGTTTGACCCATATCAATTAACCAACTACACAAATCAGTAATGGTCAAAACAGTTAAGCAATTTAATGGCAAATCGGTTTGACCCATATTAGTTAAGCAACTACACATATCAGTTTGTAATGTCTAAATCGGTTAAGCAATTTAATGGCAAAATCATTTTAACCAATATCATTCAATAGAAACTACAATATGAGTTTGTAATGACTAATATCAACAAAATGTGTACACCGGGGGCATCTACAACTAAATTGACAAACCATCTAACATGTATTACATTCCATGGTATAATATACATACACCTATACAAATGAAGAGATAAAACACTACTCGATAAGAATTTAATAGCTTTGACTTAAACAGTCAAACCGCTCTACTTCATTAGAAATCTATGCAATAACATAACATGATGACCCATTTCAAATAATACAATAGTAGAGTTTTTATATTTAATTAATATTAATAAAAGTAAGTAAAGTTATTTACATTACTAAGAGAAGGCAACAACATATTCTTTATAATCATAGCAAAAAAAAAAAAAACACACGAATTACTACATTAACCGGATTTAAAGCTAGACTTGAAGGTCTTGGTGATCAGTGATGAGAGAATTTTGTGATTTTGTTTATAAGTTAATATGATTATAAAATTATAATATATATGTTCACTGGTTTATACTGGAGTTTGTAGAAAGATATCATCTTTGAACAATTTTACACAGATTGATGAATAACCAATGTTGTTAAACCCGGTCTGCCCGGCGGGACCAGTGAACCAGTTAGAGCGGCAGGTTCGATATGAAGACATTGTATTTGTCAATAGCTGATTTGGTTCATCATTTTAGGGTATATGACTATTGTATGAAATCTGTAAGGTGGATGATTCAAGATCAGGACTGTTTATTTATAAACATTTAGGGTATACAATGTTTGGATGTGTTATGATTTGTTTCATTTAGTGGCTAATTTGTTTAATGGTTAATTTGCTATGAAGTTAGATTGTAATTATTGAAAGTTGCATATGTTATTTAACAAAATGATGTTTTATCTAAAGATATGTTTCAGTGTTAGTCACAATGGTGTGTCTAACCTGTTACAATGGCGTGTCTAACGTCCGACTATCTAGTTTTGATTCATTCTTTAAAATGAGTTTCGACGCACTGTTGATTGCGTCACGCAAGTATCATTTTCCTTTACATGGTTCTTCGAACTTTACATATATCGTTCCAAAACCTGTTTGTAGTTAAATTGACGCTGATACACGTACTATAAAACACATGTATTCATGTCGCATCCTGAATCACCTACGCCTACAACGAAAAATTCTTTATAGTAACCTCGCTCTATATATAACCTCCAAGGTAACCCAAACTCCACGAAAGACGACTAAATAAGAACACTATTCAGACAGCATTAGTGAAGATTAAAGAACCAAACATACAGCTTGTATATTTAGGAGCGTTTCACAAGATTAACGCACAATGAATGAAATCTTATTAATGTTTTTGGTAGTTCATAACTAAGAAGACAAAACAGGAAACAAAACAAAACAAAATTGATGAGATATTAGATTTTGGAAACAATGTACAACATCTTTCTTTCCTTCCCACACTCACAAATAACTTGCAGTGTACAAAAACAATTTTAAAAAAACAAATCTAACCCCATCTCATGATAGCTGAACCCCATGTAAGACCTGCACCAAACCCGGCCGTTGCTATGGTTTGACCTTGTTTAACTTTCCCGCTTCTCACCGCTTCATCTAATGCCAACGGTATAAGAAGTTGCACTCGTGTTGCCATAGTTTTGCCAGGTTTGTGATCACTCTATCCTTTGGAACTTCTAGTCTTGTTGCTACTCCATCGATTATCCTCTTGTTCGCCTGCAATGTCAAATTACAAAAATACCCTTTAAATTTAGTAAATCTTTAATTCAATTCCTGGTCATGAAAGGGTCTCCGTCAACTGACATACTAATTATCTATAAAAAGTTTAAATCATTAGAGAAAAGGGTCTCCGTAAATTGTACACATAACTGCCCTTTTTTGACCCGTCTATTTTACCACCTTTAAATGAAAGACACATAAGTAATCCTGTGTGGGCGATTGTTTTGGTTCATACCTGATGGAGCAGTAGACAGTCGATATCTGAACGGTCAAGTCCAGCCTTTGCTAGTGATGCTTCAATGGTCTGTGGCACAACGCTAACAGCAAACCTAAAGACTTATGTTCCATTCATTTTTATACATGAAAACGATGAGCTCTTTGGAGGGAACCCTAGGACCGAACCATTTGTACCCAGTTCATGATTTTTTTTTCGCTTTCTTTTATTCCAGCAATTAGGTGCCTGTTGGGGAGGAGGGTTATAGAAAAAAGTTCAAATTTTAATAACATTTCCAGTGAACGCAAACTATCTGTTTTTTTTAAATAAATAAACACCTGTTGCCGTCACCATCACTGTTACTCAGCGAGACGCAAATGTAACTATATTTTATTGTTTTTGACACATTTCTGATATACCCTTTAATGAATAACTGAACACAAAAGAGATAAATCGTACGAACCAACTCAATACAAACAAACGTATTTATAATGACGGCACGGAAAGCGATTTTGACATGAAATAAAATAACATATCAGGTATACCAAAGATTCAAGTATATTTGGTGTCTCATTGCAGTCTCTCATTCAAGATTAGCAAAATTAGATATTTAGATATGACCATTTGATTCATTTGTAGGTAAACGGATCAATTTGGGTTATAAATCTTAAACGGGTCAAATGGTAAAACTAAAAGGGATGGCTAACATAGAAACAGGTCAAAAATCTCCTAAATAATATTGAAAAATTTCATCATACCACCGTACCACTAAGTCGTGACTTACACAATCCAAACACCAAACACTTACCTATCAACACATGGTTTGAAGCATTTCATCGACCAGTTTGTATGAGTCTCAAAATCTATGATTCCTAAACATGATATAAAGCAAAATCAAATAAGAGAAGAGGTATAACAAACTTATCGGTAAAAGTAAAACCTTGATATACCTGTGTTCAGCTTTTGATGGCCTAACATCATCTTCAAGCTCCTGAATAAACTGCTTATAGACATCAACCCTTCTCTGAAATGTCAATATGACGGATCAATATCACATGAATATAGTAACAATGCTCTGATTCTGGTATAGTCAACAGTCAGACGACAGGTCATTTTTTTCAACCATAAAAAATTAAAATATTTGTGAAGACCGGAGGCCAATATAAGAATTAATAAGAATCGAACCCCTAATAGCTTCACAAAACATTGACCTGTGGGTATTGGCCTGATCATTGTAACCTCCGAGAGCCTATTCCCATTCTACAAAAACATGACCATGTATGGTGTTCCATCTACTTTACATCGGTTATAATGGCCTTTCTCATGGTTTTAATCTAATCTTTTTATTGATTTGTGTTTTCATGAATTAATAAAGTTATTAGTTTTTAATTTTGATTTTAGAAATATGAAGAAGTGTAATTGGATTATAGAGGTGGTTACTTACAAAATGCTTGATGGATGCTGCAATGGTATAACCTATTGCAACTCCCACAAGATTGAAGTACTGGATCATGCCACAAACTTTAACTTGAAACCCCACCTGAAAAGTATCATAATATTTGGAAATTAGACCGAAAACACGCGGCTATTAACTCGCTTGAAATCAGCTCAGGTCTTTCCAGATACTAAATGTGTTTAACAACAGATTTGAAAAACATTCATATGGAAAACATATGTTTTAATAAAAAAAACACTAAGAAATAAACCCTAAAATATTAACAACGGCAATAGATATGAAATTGTTTAAAAACCAGAAATCACAAACCAATAATACATTGACGATTGTTTTCAAAAAATTAAATAAAAACCCATATCCCCCAAACCGGATTGTGTTTGAAGAAAAAAACTTCAAATTGATGTATGCCATAGGCTAATTAGAAAGTGCAATTGCAAACCACGGATTTAAAATGGGTCAACTGAGTCATCTACTACCACTAACATCTAAATTGTTGTACTTAAAAAGTGGATTGTTAACTTAATAACAGTTGCTACAATTAAATTAGGAAAAAAAGAGCATTTTATTGATCCAACCCATTTAACCTACTCTAAACTTTATGGTCCTAACTCGTCATCCAATAGGGTTAGCTACCAAAGTTAGTTAGCATAAAAGCCTACGTGATCATTTTCTTCAACAGAAGATGTTATTAGTCAATAATAGATTTTTTCAACCTATGCATGCATACATATTTTAGAAATGGAAAAAATGGGTTGGGTCTATTGATCAGGTACGTCCAACACAGTGTATTGTTGTCACCCGCCCAATATAGCAAAATTATTTAGAAAACTACATTCAGATCAATATAAATATTTGTGGAGCTAATATTAAGTGCTTATAACCTACCTCAACACAGTACCCGACTCTTGAAGCACACATTGCATGAAAGTAAGTAGTGCACTTGCATCACTGTATACCGGCAAATGACACACAGCTGAAATTTACCAAGAAATGGAACAATTAGATGATATTTTACTATTGTTTAATTCAATTAGCCATCATCTTAACTTTTCAATCTTAATATTCCTACCTTCATAAAAGAATCGGTTGCACTCCGAAGAAGTCCAGTTGCAGGTCCATCTTTTTACCACTTACAAAAGCAACTTCAGACCATAACCATGCACAGATAACATGAACCCACAAAGTGTTTATATCAGTTGGCTTCAGAGCGCCACCTGTAGTATCATAGTATGGAGTAAAAACATATACAAAAAAATGACCATTCACAAAAAAGCTGGTAATCGTAGTCTAATTAAGCGCCACATGTATCGCTGAAAACTATGGTAATAATCATATGTACAAACAACTACAGTAAACGGCCATTCACAAAAGAAGCTGGTAATCGTAATCTAATTAAGATGCATCTCTGCCCAAGTACCTTGACTAACTCCTATGCCTTCTAACCATGCTTTAAATTATGAAAATATATGGTCTTCGTATAACCTGTAAACCAGGTGGTTGTAGAACTTACACCTCCTTGTGGAGTAAATTCATGAGGTATTTTTTTCTCAAAGGTTACTTATCTTAAAATTTAAATAGGCTCTATAACTAAAACAGTAAGCAAACCACTTAACATATAATCAGCAACTGACTTCTATAGATGAATAACTAACTTCAAAAAAAACTAACTTCTATAGATGAATAATGAAACGTTTTAATAACAAAAAAATATTTTTTTTCAAAAAAAACAAATAATTGAACATATGAACGATAAACCGATGGAGGCGTATATACAAATAAAAAATTGATCACCAGATTATTATGAACTAAGATAATTATATATCTAATCTAAGTTATGAAAAACTATACTAACCTTGATTTGGGCGATACCGAGATTAGGATAACAAAAACCAAACAAAATCAACACGTTTTAACATAAAATCGATGAAAGAAAGTAAAATGAAGCAAAGAATTTGTAATATAAACTCATCTTTGACCAGAGGAAGTGAAAAGAATACCAATTACTTACAAAACATCTTCCATTAACAATTAGCCAAGAAATTGGGGCAGAAATAATTGACAAAACATCTATTACCTTCAAGACATCTTCCACAACTGCAAATATACATGTGTAAACGTAATATTCATTTAATTAGTGGATTACCACTGCAATTAGGGCATAAATAATTAACAATTAGGGTAAACAACCTATTACATTCAAGATTAAAGTATAAAACAATTAGGGGAGAAAGCTATTACCTACCGTTTCAGACGATTTAACAATGCTCAAAGAGGACGTTAAACACCTTTCTTGACCCACACATGATCCATCATCTGGGTATCTATCATACGAATCAGATCTGTACAATAAACCCTAAAACACACAAAACACATTAAAAGTCAATTAAAGTTTAGATTTAGATCCATACCTCTAAGTTAGGGTTTCACGTAGAAATTAACGTCCGGTAAATGGATGAACGCGAATAAGATAGAACTTTAGATTTAGATCGATTGAAGAAAAATTAAAAAAAAAAAGACGATTCAAGAACAGATTCGAGGATGATACATTGGAATATGAACGCGAATAAGATAATATGATATTATAAAACATGAGGCGCAGAGAAAATCTATTACCTGATGTCGATGATGTAGATTACTGAGAGGTTGGGTGGTTTGGAAATTAGGTTTTACAGTGAAAGAGAAAAAGAAACTTGTATGCGACGTTTAGAATGATAAGGTTTGATAGAAACATAGTTTTTATACCCGGGTATTTGGTTGCACAAAATGGAGGACTAACTTGGAGCTCCATATTTAATATGGATACCTCAAACTCTCTCTAAGGCTTTCATTCAACCCAAGTGACCTCAATTATTATATAGATAGATATGATATGATGTTATAGCTTATAAACATTGAAACATGACATTTTGATATCTAAAATAGCTAAATTGTTTTACTATTGTGATGGGGTATAAGTTTGAATTTTGTCTTTTTTTTTGGTACTTCTTGCCTCTTGGGTTTGCAAGTGGGCTGGAGTTTTATTTGATGGTGTTCATAATATTGTTTTCAAATATGTTTATTGTTTTTGAGATGATTGCTTCAGTTCGGAGGGTTTAATGATGTTTCTTAGAGACTATGATGATGCATTTCAATTGACGAGGATAATATTTTGTTGTTTCTTGCCGGAGCTACTAAGATTGTCTCGAGGTTGACTTTAGTTTCACATGGCAACGATTAGTACAAATCCATGGCAAATTTATCTGCTCTCTTTAATTGTTTTTTAATCTAAGCCTCATTAATATTTTTGTAGGGATTTCAGTTTTACTATTTAAGGTTTGTGGTGTATGAGGTAACTATTTAAGTTTTATGCTTTTTTTTTCCGAGACTATGGTGATGACTCCTGGTCATCAAGTTTGACTTTCTTTGGGTTACCTTTTAAGCTCATTTCTTTGGTTTGCATTCAAGAAATTCTTTAATAACACAACCTATTTTTATGCTTTTTGTTTTAATTTTTTTTGTTTGAAATTTCTAGTAATAGCATATGCTCAGCTATGAAGCCTTTGTACTAAATAGTTGTTTAGATTTTCCTTTTTGCATGCATAAAGACATTTTTGTATGATGTGGTTTATCGAATTACCTTTTTTTATGCGCACAAGTAAGATGTCTATGCTTAATTTTAGGGCTATTCGTGAGCCGAGTCAAACAAGCAATGACAAGCTCAGCTGGATTTTGGAAACAATAGCATATGCTCAACTATGAAACCTTTGTACTAAATACTTGTTTAGATTTTCGTTCTTGCATGTATAAAGACATTTTTGTATAATATGGTTTATTGAATTACCCAATTTTATGCGCACAAGTAAGATGTCTATGCTTGATATTAGGGCTATTCGCGAGCCGAGTCAAACTGAACAATGACAAGCTCAGCTGGATTTTGGAAACGAGCTTGAAATCTAAGCTCAACCTCAGCTTGGTTAGATGTAGATTTAAAATGAAAATTTAAGACATAACTTTCAAAATTCAATAATTTAAAATGTTATTCAATAGTACAAAGAACACGTCCAAAATATGTTCACTTCACACATTACAAGCCAAAATCAAGTTCAAGGAAATACAAAAATAAATTTCAAATATCCACGAAATACAATATATGTTCATTAACATCTTAATCAACACCCAAATATGTCCTACATATCCGATAGAATTCTTAATAACTGCAAATAATAACAATTTTTTATTATATATATATATATATTATATGTGTATACATATACATTGTTTAAAAAACCGATTGAGGCGTGCACCCAATAATTGAGTATGAGGTGGCGGCTTAGGTTAGTTCTTTTGTATGTGTGCCTCACAGGGATGAGGCACTAAGAAAACATTGTTTTTATGTTTTGGACATTTTATGTCAAGTTTATCTATGTTACCTTATTAAGGAGGAGATATGGCTAAGATGGTCATTTTACCACCATTTTAAGATGGGAGTTGAAGGGTTCCTTAACAAATATCTAATTTTTAGCCATTTTCTTCCCTTTATACCCCTCATGTACAAGTACAACATGTAATGCCAATAGTACATGTGTAATACACACTTTATCTATACTATCTATAAAAGAATTTATAATTTATAAATCTTATATACATCTGTACAATAAAAATGATTTCTTTGATGCAAACTTTTCTATCTACTTTTCTTCTTATTTCATTGTTTATTTTCACCGAAATGCATGCTTACTTCAAAACTAATATTGTTAAAAGATACAAATGTGTGGTTAACTTTAGTCAACGAACATATGTTTTTTAAAACCAATTGAATAAGTTAATAACGTATATTACCGGTGCTGCAACAAATAGAAACGATGCCAAATGTTCACTTGGTTCTCTGATAGTTTTACTCTTATTTATATAACACGTTGATTGCTATATAGAGTACGATTACCTTACTGAATTGAACCGATGCTAAACAAAAGCCCGCTGCAACGCGCGGGGCATATTACTAGTGTCAATAAATAATGTAATGTGTCTTTTTGAGAACAAGTTGCCACTTTATTTGAACTAGTTTTATACCCGCGCGCGTTGCGGCGCGCAAAACCGAATCGTTCTTCGTCTAATAACATAAAACGACGTAAGACAATAGTGAAAACATTCTATCTTATTTAAAAGAAAATAGTTTACATGCTTTTTATATTAATAAGTGTGTCAAAGATGATTGCTACAAATGAATAAACTTACGCCCCATAAGTTTTTAGTGTTCCTGAAAAGCTGAGTCAAAGGACATTTAAAACGGTTGCAGGCTTGCAGCGGACAAACGCCTTGCTCTCACATTTAAGTGCGCCCTAGACATGACATCATCGCCCTGTCGCAAAAGAAGTACCTATCCAATATCAAACGACCAATTAGGCTACCATGAAAATGCAACAATTAGATGCCTAAATATCACTTTAAACAACAACAAAAGCCATGATAAAACGAATCTCAACAATACAAATACCTGTTACCTTTTCTATAACAAATCTCATAAGGCAACACAGGTGGACAATCGGCAGGCCTCAATAAAGCAGAAAAAGGCCGATGTAACATTTGATATATTTACATACACTAACCGTGAGCAATCAAAGAAGCCTTATCATCATGCACCATTTCCCTGAAACAAAAGGCTCAAGTAAACCATCATATGCGGAAAAGAACCAGCGAATAATCATCTGAGGCTAAGATGTGCAACAGCTAACGGAGCGGAGACTCAGACAAAGAGCGCGCCAAGCGGTTGCATTGGACAAATGCCTTGCCATCTGTAACACCCCGTTTTGTAGACAAAAAGAAAATATATGAAACTTATATTTTACTAGCTGATTACCCCGGGAGGTCCCGGGGTTGATAAATCTAATTTTACGTGATAACCTATTACAAATGGCTCAAGTTAACTAACCACAAAATCTTCCAATCATTGCATGTTTATAGTATTCTAATCAGTAATAACTCATATTCCCCACAAAATCTAATTTTACGTGATAACATGAACACTTTGTGTGTTTTTTTCCTGTATGAACGAAACCCCACAAAAATAGTCGATTTTTTCTCCGTTTTTTATATAGCACTATGGTACTCGTTGGAAGATAATAAAACGCTCGTTAATTTGGTGTAATTTTTTTCTTTAAAAAATCCCGTATATAAAAGATATAAACGTTTAAAAGTTGTGGGAGGAAATATGAGAGAGAAAATTTTAAATTTATTTTTAAATTCTTTTTTCCTAAAATAACTCAATTTAATTAAAAAAGGAAACAATTTAAAAACACCAAAAACTCTCCATTATGATGCCACGTGGCATAAGGTTGAGGCCTCCATTGCACGCCACGTCAGCAAAGGTCTTTTCTTTTATCTATATATATATATAAAAGAAAGCTATTTTGCTGACGTGGCGTCCATTGGTTCCTTCAACCCCCTCTTGAAATCGCCACGTGGCATCTTAATTTAAAGGTTTTGATGTTTTTAATTTTTTTGTTTTTTTAACTAATTAAAAAAATACAAAATTGAAACCCATTCTTATCACATAACCTTATCTCCTGTCTCATTATTCTCTCTTTTCCTTCTTCTTTTTCTCCTCCCAAAACCCTAAAAAACAACCCTAACCTAATACTCTCTCATCAGAAAGAAAAACAAGTCGACGAGGAAGAAGCTTCGTAGCGAGTCAGCCAAGGTTTCCAATCGTGTAGCCGCCATTATTGCTCAGAAAAAGCGTCGTCAATCTGGCAAACCCAGAATGTGTCAGGTATAATTATATTCGTTTGTGTTTATTATTATTATTATTATTATTATTATTATTATTATTTTATGTTTAAGATTGTTGTGATTGGTTGAAGTTTTATGTTTCTCTCTTTTGATTTCTTATTCGCCTCTCAATCTATAAAAATAATCAGTTTACAGGTAGATTCCTCCGTTCGGTCATACATCTTTTACTTTTCATTGTCAATTTTGTAATTTTGAATTTGAATTTCGATTGGATTGTTGTTTTTAGGATTTTGAATACGTGTTATTGGTACTGTATTGATTATAGAGCAACATTAGGCTGTTGAAATTGTTGTATATTAGCTCGATTCATCTGTTCGATGGTTTTGGGATCTGACTGTTGTGGAGGTAAGCATCACCCATTCTTATCTTCAATTAGAAAATATAAAACTACAACCATCTTTTATGAAATATATACCCACTTAACCTCTAAATCTATCTACAAGAAAACATGTATTCATTAGGCCAACTATGGTTGAATTAATAAACTTTAATTTGATTTGATTTTTTATTAATTGTGAGTGTGTTGATGATGTGATTAAAGGAAGCTGACGGAACCAGAATTTCTCTCATAAGCCGGTATTCATGATTTGAACTCAAATTTCGCTTAAGGTAACGATATGGTCTTCTTTGTTCTTTCGATTTAGTTGTTGTTTGCACCTCATATATACGATTGATACGTTTTCTTTATTTATCATTTTTTTTTATTAAGTCGTATTAGATTGTTCCAACCCCGGGACACTCCCGGGGTAATCGGCCTCAACCTATTCATAAAACTGCCACGTGGCATGATAATTGAAAGAAATTAGTGTTTTTTAATTTTTTCATTTATATTCCTAAATAAACAACTGCTTAAAATTAAAAAGATTGAATTACTTGAATAATGGCATCATTGAACGTAATGGCTCCTGATGAGGTTTCAGTAATCATCTTTTTTTGGAGGTTATCATTGGTTGTGAAGCCATAAACAGCAAGTGGTTTTGGCCTTGCCCTTATAAACTCAACACTATCTTCAATTCTTTCCAACTGCATTAGAAAGTCAAATGGTCCAAGGTTGACCATCATATACACATATATAAACGATTTTATGTTAATTTTCATGATTATTTTTTGTAAGTTTTATTTCTAATTAATATATGGAGATGATCAATTAATATTAGCAGGATTGGATGGGTCTACCAGCAGGAGTGAAATTTGATCCAACGGACCAGGAACTAATCGAACATCTTGAAGCCAAAGTTGAAGTCAAGAATTTGCAGCGTTTACCGGTTAGCTTATGGGTTCATTTGTGTCTTCATGGGTTCAGAAACATTAAATAATATATATCATTGGTTAACTATTGTTGTAGGAATATAAAGAGTTCTATAACTTTGAAGAATGTCTTGAAAAGATCCAAGAATTTATGGTGGCTGATGGACCCTTTGATGGTATTCTTGGTTTTTCTCAGGTTCATTCAGTTCCGAGATTATTAGAAGTTGTTTTATGTTCTTTATTGTACTGTTATTATTGTTTTATTGTTCCTGATGTTATTAAGGTGAGACGAGCTCCTGGTTCGGTTTATCGCAGTCCGGGCTTTATGCGAAGCTTCGGCATGAGATGGATGCGGTGCATCTCTTTTATTTAGTTTGTTAGTGTAGTTAGTTGTTTAATCAGTTAATATCCGATTGTTTTCTCGAATATTAATTCTCCGATGTTGTTTTCCTTATTTTTTGAATAATATTTTGGTAGGTCTAACAAACGACGAGTCAACAACTTCAGTCAACGGTCCATCACCGTCTTCTTTCAGCAGTGTATGGTATTGTATTATGTACCCTTTTTTGTTAAGCTTTTTGGGTTTCTTTTGGGATAATTTTTTAAGGGTGTTGGGTGGGTTGTCTTGGTCAACGACGGTGGCTACGTACCAGGCACCATGTTGACAGCCCTTGTAGGTAAATGTTTAAAATATTCAATTTGTGAAACATCTACGAAAACAAATATATGATGGTATTTGATGATGCTAATATAATACTTTTTTTGCATACCATGATCTAGAAATAGCACATATAATACTTATTATTGCATACCATGATCTAGAAATACAAGTAAAATATTATATATAGTTAACTATATGTGTGTAAGGCTCCTGTAGATGTGTATTACTTTGTTGTTTGTAGATTTTGGATGTTCATAATCAGTTTCAGCCGCAACACAAGGATGGTGGTGCAACGATTCGCATCATGGCGTAAGCGGTGGCTTAACATAAATCGACAACGATGATTTGAAGGTTGTGCTAATGAGGTACGTTGTTTTAGATTATTTGATTATGTTCTATTTGTAGAAGGGTTTAAATCGTGTACTCTCAGTGGGAGATAATCTAGGCTGATAATGAATGTATATGTGCCAAATGAAGATATGGATAGTAATATGTAACATTGTATATGTGTATGTAAATGTTTTTATCTGCTTATGTCGTTGGTTGTAGCACCTCAACTGAGGCTAGGCAATGGGGATTGCATATACACATCAAGGAATTTGTATTATCTAACATGAATGGCAAGGTCAGGTAAGATCAAATTCACTCATCATTTGTTCGGCGGTTATCACCGTTCATATTAGTTTTTTCAACCCCGGGACCTTCCCGGGGTAGTTAGCTAGTATATATATATAGATATATTGTTAAACGAGTAGATAATGAGGAAGATGGTTATTTGAAATAGGAGATATCTAGATGAGTCCTGGCTAATATATGAGATCGTTTAGTAATAATAATAACGCATATTACATTTGAACCCTACTGCGTTTTTAATGAAAATTAGGTCAAGTTGTAGCGAAAAATAAGCTTGTTCCAAATACATATTCATAATTTTACACATGCCACATTTATAAGTTATAAGATAAAAACAATATTTAAGCCGTATTAATAACAATAATAATAATAATATAATAATGATGATAAATATTACTACATGTGTGTTGTGAACAAATAATAACTAGCCAGAATCTTCGTACATGGAGAATTCTATATATATTAATGCGAGAGCTCTTGCAAATAGTGGGCTTTTGCCCTTTTTTTTTTTGCCCCACTTTTTTTTTTTTTTTTTTCCTTAGGTTTTTTTTTTACGTTTTTTGCCACCAACATTTTGGTTAGGTTTTTTTTTCCCTGTTTTGGCCACATTTTATTTATTTTCCCTTTATTTAGGTTCTTTTTTTTTCCATTTAGGCCACCAACTTTTTGGTTACGTTTTATTTTTCCTGATTTTTGTTTTTTTCCCCTTTTGACCACCAATTTTTTTGTTCTCTTTTTTTTTCCCCATTTTCCTTAGGTTTTTTTTTTACGTTTTTGCCACCAACATTTTGGGTAGGTTTTTTTTTCCCTGTTTTGGCCACATTTTATTTATTTTTCCTTTATTTAGGTTCTTTTTTTCCCATTTAGGCCACCAACTTTTTGGTTACGTTTTATTTTCCCTGATTTTTGTTTTTTTCCCCTTTTGACCACCAATTTTTTTGTTCTCTTTTTTTTTCCCCATTTTTGACACAATTTATTTCTCTTTTTTTATCGTACTGTCCGTCTACGTTCGTCTGCAACACCCGCTCTTTAACTCAATTTGCTCTACGTTCGTATAGTGTTTTCGTCTACGTTTGTATAGTATTTTTTTGCGTAGCGTTTGTCTACGTTCGTATAGTACGTTCGTCTCCGTTCGTCTACGTTTTTTTTTCGTTGTCTTCGTCTACATTCGTATAGTACTTTCGTCTCTGTTCGTCAACGTTTTTTTTACGTAGCGTTCGTCTATGTTTGTATAGTATTTTTGTTTCCGTTCCTCTGCAACACCTGATGTTTTCGTCTCCGTTAGTATACGTTTTTTTAACGTACTTTTCATGTACGTTCGTATAGTATTTTCGTCTCCGTTCATGCCTACTGTTAATCTTAGGTTTAAAATTATATATAGACGTAACACCCTTTTACGCCTCCATCTTACACCGCTGTTTGCACGGTTGTGGCACAACGCGCCACAAGATATATCGCGCAACGCGCGATCGTTAAAACACCTAGTTTTAATTAAATATGTGGAAAAACCCTTAACAGCCACGTACGCATGTAGAGGGGATTTCAAATATTCGTAAGTAAGGAAATGCAAGTCTTTATTGTTGAAGGCACCACAAGTTGATAAAAATGACTCATATAAGTCGGTCATAATTTACTCTATAAATATTAGTCACCATGTCTCATTTTCCTACAATCAACTCCATAGAAAACTCTAACCTCGTCTCGAGCTTTCGATAACTCCTTTTTATTATTAGCAGTACCTATTTTTGAAACGCAAGTAAGGAGATATTGCATCAACTTATCATATATAGTTTCGAGGTATACTCTCGTATAAGTTTATGTCTAGCTAATTAGTATTAGTTAGCTATTTTTATTAGTATTAGTCACTATTATTGATAGTATGGTTATTGTTTGGAGTGGGTTTTGGATAACCTAGCCTTAGTTAGGCATGGACTGATCACCCATGCGTAAACAAGGAAGCGTTAGCTAATATCCAACCATAATAATAACTAGTTAGGCATGCCATAACCTAACCTAGGATTATGTAATTGTGTCAGGACCCTGAGATATTACCTGACTATACTAGCAAGTGTTGAGCAACTGTTAAACATCATTGAACAGGTGAGTTATCATGACTTTTTCCAAAACTGTGACATATACTTGTATCATCAATTGTATATGAGTATCATGATTGTTTTTCCTAAAATTATAATGTATGTTTGTATGAATAATAGATGTGAGGTGAAGGATGTGTTGAGACCATGTAAGGCCAACAACACACCTCACCTGAGTAAATAAGTAAATGTGATGTATCATACATGCATGGGAATTGGGGTAATGTGGATCCATGGATTCGTAATGAGGTATTGAGGCTGGGGGAACCGCAGTGAGCCTTCCCAGTATGGGGTGCCCAGTAGTAAAGTACGCTCATAATAGGCAGTATGCCACCGTCTTGTATTGAGGCTGGGGAAATCGCGGTGAGCCTTCCCAGTATGGGTTGCCCAGTAGTAAAATACAGTATAATAGTAAGGCAGTATGCCAGCCCAATACGGGCATCTGTTTAATCGGTAGGGTGTAGGTGTATGGGATGTATACCCACACCCGAAAAGGGAAAGTAAATGTTCCAACTCAAGTGTGTGTCCTGTAACTAAAATCAGTATTGTTTTCCATGATATGAAATGAATGTTTTCATACAACTATGCATGAGCTCACCAGCATAAGCTGATGTAAAAACTTTTTAAATATATGTCGCAGGATTAGCAAGTTTACCAGTAAAGTTATGCTTCCGCTGCTAAGTCAGGTATCAACCGTGCATGAACACCCGGGTTTCGGGTGGAGCGTTACACCATCACACCTAACGCGCCTAGTATCCATCAAAACTAACATGTCATCATCGCCTAAAATATACGTTGTACCATCTTCACGCATCAGCAAAGAACAAACAAAGATCAGTGTTGATGACTATACAAAACCAAGATTCAAAACACCCAAAGCAGACTTTACAACAAAGAGATGCACCCAAACAAAAGTTTTTTGGAAAACTCTCAAGGCCAAGTGGCCAACAATACAACCAAGATATGCACCCACCGACTATAGTCCGATCAGCAACATAGAGTATCATACCAAGAACGATCGCAACCGTCATCATAGTCTGACCGTCTACAGCCACCACTGCCTTGGTCGTAGGAAGCCACCGACAATGGCGCAGACAATGGTAAAGGAACAAAAGACTCAAAACAGTTACTATCATGATAGGCCGGCAACAGAACAACAATGAAACAACCCAAAAATTAGGGCTTTCAAGTAGTGTGTGTGTGTGTATCAACCAACGAATAATATAACCATTTATGACTGTTGGTATCAATACCATTTCAAACATGGACTATTGAAAGATACACACATTTCCATTTTCCTTTTTGAGCTATTAGTAATCAGTAGCTAAATCAGTACCTTGCATTACAATGGACTTCCATTTTTGACTTCATAATTCATGTGTTTAGTATTCACATATGCATTTAAGAATAATATACATAATAAAAAAAAACTTACGCTGCATAGCAATCTCTTTAACTACAATCAACCCCCTAAATTAAGTATAAAAGCATAAAAAAAGGGATCCAAATAAACTGACTTTACCTCAATCAACAATGGAGTAAATATGCAGTGAAGAGGGAGGGTTTCATCAGAACCCTAATCTCCTCCCCAACCTGGCTATCCGAAATCCAACTTGAACCTCGTTGAGCGAACGTAGCCGTCACAGTGGCGCCGCCGTCGTCACAATAGGCGGCGCGAAAGTCGCCGGCAACAACATCCACAGAAGCCCCAAAACACCTGCAAGGCGCACGTAGAACCGTCACGACGACGTCCATCGTCGCCATAGCCACCGGGCAACAACCAACAACATCAACAGAACACAATCCTGAAACCCTACAACGACAACCACATATCATTCGCCGGAGAGGTAGGTTTAGAGAGAGAGGGGGAAGCTTTGGGGAAAAGATGAGAGCAGTCACACTTTGACTGTGGCTTAGAGCCAAAAGCATTTACAAAACAAAAGTTTTTTGGGGAACTCCCAAAGCCCACGGTACAACCAAGATATGCATCAGCGAGTATTGTACCTTATGCATGGTGATTTGTACATAACAGGTACAGTAACTTTCCTCTCACAGAGGAAAGTTAGTAAATATAGCATGGATAATAATTAACCTTAATATAAAGTAAATGGTAACAAATGTACAATGGCCAATCAAACAGTGAGAATATTATTATCATTGACCAAAGAGTAAACAGTACCCAATAACGCACTTTGCCATTTAGTGTTATCTTGGTAATAAAAACCTATTTGGGATCTTTTGGCATTTGGGTTTATAGAGTTTTGACAATTATTTTATGCCTTTTGAAGATTATGTTACATGTTGCATCAATTTGTGCTTAACGTTATTTTAAATTGGTGCAATGATTCAACGTTGATAATTGGAATAAAGAAAAGACTAAAGTTGACCCTGAATTTGCACCATATATGGAAAAAACTTATAAATGTTATTCATGCTTCTGTTGGGTCCAAATGTATGTTAAAGATTTTTTTTTTCATTCCCAAATCTGTTATACTATCTTTGGCTTATGTTTTGACATAGTTTAGTAAAGAAGTTCGATAATTTTCATGTCGAATCTACGAACACATTTATCCAAACATGTGTTCGTGACATATTGTAATGTGTCTTTTCGAGCTTCTACACCCGTTAATGTGTGAGTTTGATGAATGTGTGTTTCTTGAACTATTCAATAAAAACGATCTTGATCCTGTTAATGTGTATGAGTTTGATAAATTTGTGTTTCTTGAAGTATAGAAAGTTGAAAGAGAACCAAAAAATGATGGGTCTCGTGATACTACTTCTAGGGAAAGATGAAAAGAGAACAAAGAGTTGACTCAAGGGCAAACGTGTGTTTTATATATGATATATACTAGCTACCATTCTTCATTTTTCTTTAAACATTGTGTCTTGTGTTGGCTAATATCTGGTATGGGAATGAGTTG
This sequence comes from Ambrosia x helenae, assembly GCA_030844895.1. Lineage (NCBI taxonomy): Eukaryota > Viridiplantae > Streptophyta > Magnoliopsida > Asterales > Asteraceae > Ambrosia > Ambrosia x helenae. The sequence goes on along the minus strand of JAUTDX010001815.1, from coordinate 37,316 downwards.
CAAGGGGAGATATACGCAAGCCAAAAAATCGCTTAAGAATAGGCGTTTTTAGTGGATCATGGGAGTTAGCACATCAACTTAGTCACCCTACAAGTGGCTAAGTATTTATTTCAGAAGGACTCATTTGAAACACAACATTGGGTACTTAGGTGTACTATTAGATTTGCATTTTCACTTTATACACAATCACATTATTGCAGTGTAAGTTGTGTTTGGATCCCGCGGCAACGTGCGGGTAAACCCACTAATAACTAATAAGCTAGTATCTATATAGTATACATGTAAAATCAAAATCTGTTTTAAAAGTTTTGGATATCTTCCTAAGCATATATTTTGATATTTTAAATAATATAATTTCATTTTTATATATTGTAGAAACTTTTCCATATCAATTGGAATCAAGTATATAGCATATTTTTTTGCTTTTTTTTAAATATAGTTTTTAATTGCTAAAAACTGCATTGATCAAGACCTTTACGAAAAGGAAAAAGAAAATCATACTACAATATCGATATATAAATACAAGATCGATAGCATGATAATCATGAGTGTAAGGAAAAGGTAAACAAGTTGGCACATTCTTTTGTAGGTGGGAAATTTAATGGATGAATTAGTGGCGTACGAGAACAAATGTTTTCTTTCGATAACTTTTTGGAAAGCTAATGTAGCAATGTATATATATTTTTTTGAACGGCTAAGTGGCAATGTATATATTTTCTTTATTTGGAGAAGATCATAAAACTAATCAAGTACTTAGGATGTGATTTAATCTTATGATACTTGTATTAAAAACAAGTATGTATATATTAGGAGTTACGTAATAACATGGTCGCATATCCACTTTAACTCGTGCATATCACTTTTACGATAGTAAGCTAATTAAAATCATATCAAACACATTAATCACCTAGCGTACCACCTTTTATTCTCATGTCATAAAAGTATGATATTCTAATGGTCTTTGTTGCAAACACAAAAATAAAAAGAATAAAAAGAGTGATGTTTAAAAAAGTGCGAGTTTGGTTCATGTGTTGTTTGTATTTAGTTCGCCCAAGGATGTTAGAGGCATGATGTAAGATTATAAATTCCTAACACTTTTGAACAAAAAAATACATAGAGATCGTAACCATGTATCGATTATTTTCACTATCTGTCAGTGTCCAAACTTAACGGAGATGTTTAGCAGAGTGGTGTTACGTTGTTAGAAGGTGAGAACGATTAGTAATGACACTTGATATAAAAGGCAAAGTACGTGACCATTTTAGCACCGAAATTTATCAAGCTCATATACAACCTTCCATTGGTGTCATGGAAATGTGCCCCATGAGTCTAAGTCGCCACATGCATTAGAACCGTTGCCCAAAAGCTACCAACTTATTAAATGATAAAAGCATGATTGATGAAAACCGCATAAAAAAGCCGATTTGGAGTATTAAATACCTAATTACACTTCATTATCAGCATCATACTCAGTTACTTTCACAAATAGCAAATCTAAGTTAGGTTCTAAGGAGGGTAAGATGTAGACAGCCTTACCTCTATTCTGTGGGAATAGAGAGATTGTTTTCAGTAAGACCCCCGACTCGATAGTGGTTTTGCGTCAAGCCTTGGACATAGGACACATAAAACTTAGCAATCTGGACAAGCCTGATTGGTACATGTACCATTTCCACTATTTTTAATGTTATTTTCATGAAATTAGTAAAATAACATTAAAATTAGTGTAATTTTATTCTTGCCCATCGAGGGCCCACACATATATACTTTAATTTCCCCTCAAGGACTTCACCGCTATTTATTAAATTTTTAACGACTACACGACAAATTCAGATAATAAATCGGTGTGCCATACCATACCATACTATACCAAAACTTAAGCATATACTGTAACATATTGACCAAGATTCAAATCATAAGGCTCATTAACTGTGATATAAATAAAGTCTTCAACCAGGGAACAAAGCTCATTAAACATGTCTTTAAACAAATAGAGTAAACAAGAGAGAGGCTTCCAATTCTATCCATCATTGACTCAATAATTTTGGTATATTTCAGAAACGTGGGACCTCCTTGTTGTTACTTTAAACATCATGGCCGTTCAAGCTTTTGTCTTTGGTCTTTTTTTCTTTCTTTCTTTAATATGCTCACTGCACTAAACTGTTTTCTGATACCTTCTTCCTTTTAGCTCTTATTTTTTCCTTCTTTTTACACAGAATAACATAACTCTATATTGTCCAAAATAATATTATCTCATTGCCTTTCCACACTTTCTTTGTTTTCTTGTAAAATCTTGACCATAAAAGTGCTCTCAAGTTAACCTTTTTTTTTGGCTCTGATTTTGTAAAAAAGTTACCATCTTTTTATGTTTTATTACATTAAAAAAACAAGTCTGTTAATGGGTGTTCATTGATTTGAAGTGGTTTGTTAAGTGTGTGCAAATCTTGTTGTTTTGAACACACATAGTCAAACTTCAGTTTTTTTTTAAAAATATTTTTTTTTTGTTGGAAAATGATGAGAAGGCAAAAGAGTAGCACAGTTAGAGATCATGTAGTAGGAGAAAGAGTAGTGCTTATTGCTGTGAAAGCATCAAGAGAACTTTCAAGGAATGCTTTGACTTGGGCTTTGACCCATGTTGTGCAACCTGGTGACTGTGCTAAATTGTTGGTGGTCATCCCTGCACCTACTTCAAGTAATACATTTTAATCCCATTTATATGTTATTATGTGTTTGTTTCAGTTTAGAGTTCATAAGTTTTTTTTTTTTTTTTTTTTTTTTTTTTTTTTTTTAAAGATCTTGCAAAAGTGTATGTTTGACTTTCTGTGCTTATCAGTCTATTCATCTGCTAGTTTATGATAGTTTTGTCATTGACCTGAAGTAATATTCTTGATTGCTATGTTTAACATGTGTTTCTTTGATAGATTTAGGATGCATGTGAGCTTGAGTTCAAGAGTTTTATTTTTATTTTTTTTGTAATTAAATCAAGGGTGTTTACAGTTTACAGTTTTGGTATTTATAAGCACGCGCTTGTTACATAACTAATTTTAAGTGGAGAACGCGTGCGCACTTGTAGATAATGCTATAAAGATATATTGGAAGAGAAAAAGAGAGTTACATAACCACTTCTAGTATCATTTGTTAAAACAATAGATAAAAGTATTTATGCATTCTTGTGATTCTCTACCGGTTCGGTATTTAACAACCTTCTATATACAAACTAGTTACAAATAGGAGTTGTTGTTGAAAAAAACATATATGAACTAAATGCTAAAGCTAATGATCTTAACAGGTCATAAGTTATGGAAATTTTCAAAGTTCAACAGCGATTGCACAACGGGGCAATGGAAAGCTCTTTCGGGCGATAGAGATCAGAAGGACGATATCACTGAAGCATGCTCTCAAATGATGCTTCAACTACATAATATATATGATTCTGACAAAGTGAGACTTTGTTTATCTTGCTATGTTTTAGACTGATCTTTGAGATTTTCTATTAAATTTATCTTGTTTGATGGTTTTTGGATAGATAAAGATGAAGATCAAGGTCATTTCTTGTACACTGAGTGGAGAGGTGGCTGCTGAAGCAAAGAAAACTCAAACAGAATGGGTTGTTTTGGATAGGTGAGTGCATATACTTATTTGTACCAAAAGGACACATAAACAAATGTTAAATATAATTATAAATAATATCCCATTGCAATAACAATTAGTTTTATTAAAACAAATAGGATGATAATTCCAGACATGACCAGTGGCGAATCTTGACCCGAAACTTCGGGGGGTCAGAAGTCACTAGTTTCGGGGGGTCGAAACCTTATATTCCAAAAAATTTCTATACGAATACTATATAATCGGAACTTATGAGCAAAAATTCGGGGGGGGGGGGGGGCTCCTCGCCCCTTAAAGGAATCGCCCCTGGACATGACCCCTAACACTACATAAATATAATTAGGTTTAAAATAGGGTCATATTTGGGTTGACCTGTTTAACCCGTTTCATTAAACGGATTGTGTGTAGGTTAATATGCTTAACGCATTTAATCAATCAACATGTTAAATCCCATTTATTACAGCTCACCAACATGTTTAACATGTTTACAACTTAATTACATCCCGTTTATAACCTGTCAACAACGTATTTACAACTCGTCAATCCGTTTGACTTTTTAGATAATGGGCTAAACAAGTCGCACTTGGAATACAAATTTTTAAGTGTGTCCGGGTCAGAGTTAATGTTTTAACATGAATAAACATATAAGTCGTGTTTGGGTCCAACTGCATAATCTGTCAACCCGACCCGAACCATGCTTGTTTGGCTTCCTGTTTTTCATGATTTTCTGTCACAGGAACCTGAAAAAAGAGGCAAAAGTATGCATGGAGGAGCTAGAATGCAACGTCGTAGTAATGAAAAAGACTCGACCACAAGTCCTTCGCCTAAACTTAATCGGATCACCAACAAAACAACTCGAAAACATCACTTCTTGTTCACAAACTCCATCACACAGTTGCATAGAAACCGAACCCAACTGGACCACAACCAAAGTCCCAAATGTAACCCCAGTAAGCAGCCCTGAACACTCGTCCGTCACTACAAACGACCACAAAACCTCGTCCTTATCAAGTCTAGACCTCGGTTTTTCCCCCTTTGTGGTAACTGATCATGACTGGGACACAAACAACACAAAGAACACAAAGGCAGACATGCTTCTTGCAGAATATTCTGATTCTGATTCAGATAGCGAAAACATAAGCTCGTCGCCTTCAACGAGCTTATTTTTAAGTTCTTCAGACGAGTACCCAAAATCCCACAACCCGATCACCACCAATGCACCATGTTCCAAATTCTCAGAACTCGATCAACAACTTAAAACGACAGCCAAAACTGTTCAGTTAACAAGACCACTGCAGCCAAAGTCTCCATCATTATGTTCTATATGTCAGCATAAGGCGCCTGTGTTTGGTAAACCGCCGAAATGGTTCAGTTATATGGAGCTAGAAGAGGCGACAGACGGGTTTTCAGGGGCTAACTTTTTGGCAGAAGGTGGGTTTGGGTCTGTGCATAGAGGGGTACTGAAAGATGGTAGAATGGTTGCTGTAAAACAGCATAAGATCGCCAGTTCTCAAGGCGATAATGAGTTTTACTCGGAAGTTGATGTTTTAAGCTGTGCACAGCATCGTAATGTTGTAATGCTGATTGGGTTTTGTGTGGAGGGCGGTCGAAGGTTGCTTGTTTATGAGTATATATGTAACGGTTCTTTAGATGCTCACCTTTACGGTACATATCTTTTTTTAATGCATAAAACCTCTTAAATATAATTATTTCAATGTTGTTAAAACCGGACCGGTTGGTGGGACTGGATTTGTAGGGCGTGATCACGGGCTATTGGAATGGTCTGCACGACAAAAGATTGCGATTGGAGCTGCTCGAGGGTTAAGATACCTTCATGAAGAATGCAGAGTAGGTTGTATTGTTCATCGCGATATGCGACCCAATAATATTCTCCTAACTCATGATTTTGAAGCTTTGGTATGTGTAAATGTTACTCTGTATCCATAAATATACATTTGACTTTTAAAGTCAACGCTAATCTGTATGAACATTTAACACAGGTTGGAGACTTTGGACTAGCCAGGTGGCAACCAGATGGCGAAACGGGTGTGGAAACTAGAATTATTGGAACATTTGGGTAATTACAATTTACATGGAGTATAATTTTCACAAAACAATGATAGTTTTATTGAGTCGGGTCAGGTGACCCATTAACACTCGACGTTTGTACATGACTAGAAATCAGTGTTTTCTAATGTGGGTTTGTTTTTTAGGTACTTGGCTCCGGAATACGCTCAGACTGGTGAAATTACGGAAAAGGCTGATGTGTATTCATTCGGGGTGTGTTGGTTGAGCTCATTACGGGACGGAAAGCAGTTGATATAACTCGGCCAAAGGGCCAACAATATCTCACTGAATGGGTATGAGTTTTGAAACCCATGTGTTCTCATTTTCATGGTTGCTACTTGTGACCGGTTTGACCCATTTACATGTAAACGGGTCGATTTGGGTTTTATTTTGCTTGTGACAGGTTAGATGGGTGTCATACCAGTAAAAAAATGTTACACAGAGTTCATTTTATTTTACTTCAAAAACTTGATAACCCAATAATAAACATGGCCTTTGGTTGGCCCGGCCCGGCCCACACCACCCACACTTAAAAATTTAACCATGGATTTAAAAACACAGGCAGCCCATTTTGCCTAACTTGTTGTGTATTTTGGTTCACAGGCTAGACCATTGCTTGAAGAGAGTGGCATTAGTGAGTTGATTGACCCGCGACTCAGAGACAGTTATTCCGACGCAGAGGTTCGATGCATGTCACATTGTGCTTCGTTGTGCATCAGGCGTGACCCACATTCGAGACCTAGGATGTCTCAGGTATGAACACCGAACCCACCTTTTTTAACAAACTTTTACTTTAGACAACTTTGTGTATGACAATATCTACTGACTGTTTTTTTTTTTTTTTTTTTTTTTTTGGGAAATAGGTGCTATGGATGTTGGACAGTGATGATATCAAGTGATTTCTGGTTGCTAGAGCAATAGTTTTAGACTTTTAGTATGTATTCTGTGCATGTAGTGGAATACTTGTACATTTCTATGTGTATATATATCATCAATATTCAATATTGAGTTCATCTATGTTGACAAGTTCGGTTTAGTTGTTTGATGGGTTGAAATTGATGAACAATACACGATCAATATATTTATTCGTGTCAAGAATACCAAGCCTAACACTGTGCTTAACACATGTAGTATGACTATGTAACCCGTTTATTTAAATGTCAAAACGGATGGACAAGTCAAGCCTTGCCAACGCGTTGCAATCATGTTGTAAAAGAGTCACAAACGGGTTATCGGTTGTAATCAAGTAACACAAGTAGTAAAACAACTTATTAAGTCGTAAACATATGGTTGTAAAGTTGAAAACGTGTAAACAAGTTAAACATGTTATAAAAGTTTGTTTTGAGTAGGATCAGAAAACTCCTCTTTTATGGAGGGTCAAACATGTCATTCTAAAACATATAGGGGTAAATATGTCAATTATTATTAACCCATAGGCATGTAAACGGACACGAACAAAGGCATGTTCTTGTTTGTTCATTTAACTTTAACCGAAAACATAATCAAACACGTTTTTTTTGTGTGTTCGTTCATTGTAAAAATTGTCATCGTTTATGTTTGTTCGTTTTAAAACCTAAACGAACAGTTCATTTACGGACATAAATGGACGTTCACAAACATAAATTTAATTTAAACAATTTTATATTACTAAAAAACTCAATTACTAATTGGTTATATTTATGCAAGTAGATAAAAAGCCTAACTTATGTTTATATATATTTTTTGTGTGTAAAGAACGAGTTTTTATTAAAACGAAATACGAAAGTTAAATCACAATAAAAGGTAAACGGGCAACAAGCTGCGACGCCACCCCTTTCTGAATTGCGAACATAAATAAACGAACACAACATTTGTTCATGTTCATTCATTCTTTTAAGCGAACAAATTTTTTTTGTTTGTGTTTGTTCGTTTATTTAATAAACGAGCTTTTCCACCAAACAAGTTTATGAACGTTCAGTTCGTTTACCGCCTAATAACCGATATAAAAAAATAGCTTGCAAAAGCGACCCATTTTATAAAAAAAATGGCAGCTTCAGCCCTCAGAGTCCGACAGCAGGTCGCCGTTGGTCTTCTCCGGTCACTTTACCGTCAACGGCTCTCTACTCTTAGCCGTAAACCATTTTATATATTCATCTTCCTTCATTATCTATATACATTCATATTAATTAACTGTTTTTTTTTTATTAACAGATACTTGTAAAGACGTTAATGATGATGGAACAAACCCTAGCTTCATACACCCTACGTCCGTTGTTCATCCTAACGCGATCATAGGTCAGGTGTGTCTAATTGTTCATGATGAAATGTATTACATGTTGCCTACTTATTAATAACATTAGTGATTGCATTGAAGTAGAATTAGTGTTTAAGTTTATCAGGAAGTTAGTGACTGAATGAGTTTTTGAAAGGAAATTTTGAGTAGAATGTGAATGGCAGTGAGAATTAAGAAGAGCATATTGCATAATAATATTCTGCAAATTAAGGGACTAGAATAACCCTTTGCCGGTTATAAATTCGATCCGTGATGGTTGTATATGATTTTGAAGAATTTAGCAGCTATTTTACCAGGGGCGCATCTTACTTGGGGCGGGAGGCGAAATTTTCGATCAGAAGTTCGGATTAGTATCCGTATAGAATATTTTTGGTATATACGGTTCCGACCCCCGTACCTGGTGACTTCCGACCCCCGATACTTTCGCCCAAACTTCGCCAGTCGCCAAGGGCGAAGTATTGTTGGGGCCAGGGGTGGCCCTGGCCCCCCCTGTTTTTTGGCACGGTAGTGGAAATTTGCGATTTTCATAGGTAAATTGAGTCCGGGTTGAGTCTGGCCCCCACCGATTTTCCACTACCTATCGGAAAAATTGAGTTCGGCCCCCGCCGATTCCGAAACCAAGCTTCGCCACTGCCAGTCGCCACTGCATTTTACGATGAATTCATGAGGGACTTTTATAGCTATTGAGTTATAGGTTTTATTTACTTTGCTGAAAGATGATGAAAGGTTGTACAATTGCGAGTGATTTCGCTTGGCAAAAGTTAGTGAGATCATAAATTGCCACAGTGGTAGCGATCAGAATTTTTTTTATGATAAGTTGATAACTCTTGTTCAGCTTTACTAGTCCTGTGACCTGTCCAGTCACCAAAACGTATGTAGCCCAATGGTACCAATGTGTTGAAATGGTGCTCTTAACAAGCGGTGAGAGTTAAAGTCCCATTGTGGTCAAAATGGTGTAAATTTAGGTTGCTGTTAAAAAAACAAAAGAAGGAAAAATTAGTGCTGCCTGGTCATGTTTGAGATTATCTTAACTCATCTAGTGGTTAGATTATCTTGTAAATTACATAATGATAGAACTCTTTTAGCTTGCAGGGTGTTTCTATTGGCCCCTTTTGCACTGTGGGATCTTCAGTAGTGTTGGGAAATGATTGCAAACTACATCCTGGAAGTCATGTTTTTGGAAACACAAAATTGGGAGATAAATGTGTCTTGATGAGGTAAATTCAGATCATTTAGTTATTGCTATTGCTAAAGACTGTTCCTCTAGCCCTAGATACTTATTTTTGTGTTGTTGTCAAATAGTGGGGCGGTTGTTGGAGATAACATTCCCGGAAAGACAATCATAGGTTGCAACAATGTTATTGGTCATCATGCTGTGGTTGGCATCAAATGCCAGGACATGAAGTATAAGGTTGTTGGATTGTAAATCATCTTGGCGCTCCTTCATTCATGCATTTACGTGTGTTCCATATAATGTAGAGGTGGCAAAATGGGTGGGTCGGAAAACATGTAGTTTTTGGTGCTGATGTAGAAGGACTGGCCGGATTGGTTGACTTAAAGCAAACTTTGTCTAATTTTATAATTTGTGTGGATACTTAGTTTGTCAAATATGTTTAAACAAAAAGAATTGGGGTGATGCATGTGCAGGCAACCCAAGTATTCAGGTTTTTTTCTTTTTTTTTCATTAAGGCTAAAATATGTATTGAAACATTAAACATATTATATAAAGAGCCAAAGTTCATTTATACCAGTCTGGCAAAAAACATGCAGAATGACAAAAGCGCTGTTAAAAATCTTGAAAAGACAAAAATATTTTTGATAAGGTGTCTAGATGTTATAGGTTTAAATCATTGTTTTTCAAAGAATTAAGGCATTTCTGTCATTTGGCATTTCTTTTTGGGTCAAAACTGGTTCAAATGAAGCAAGATAAATACATCGGTGGCCTATAATGTAGTTTCAAAGAATAATGACCTTAATGAAAAAAGGTGGCATCCGCATACACTATCCCAAAAGGTTAAATAGTTTCAGCTAATTTTTTAAACATAATGATATACAGAGCTTATTTGTTAAATGTACATAAATTAAATACCCTGCCAACTAAAGTCATGGTGTTTTGATAGTTCACTATATGTTTGATTTTGTTCTTGAACGGCTTAATTTGGTTTCATAGTTTACTATTGTGCTCAGGAAGGTAATGAATGTTTTCTTCAAGTTGGTGATAACAATGAGATTAGAGAACATGTTTCTATCCATCGATCTTCAAAACCTTGTGACAGAACAGTACGTGAATACATTTTCCCCATTTGGTGTTTACAAACTTGAGTTAAGATCCTTTTACCACTAAAAAAAGCTTTTGTTATTCTTGTTCTTGAATTGAAGACTTGTATAATTTAGGTCATTGGTGATAACAATCTTATCATGGGATCTTGTCATATAGCCCATGATTGCAAAGTGGGTAGCAACAACATTTTTGCTAACAACACCCTCTTAGCAGGCCATGTATTGGTGGAGGTTAGTCCTTTGATCATTTTGCTCCACTCTTGTTTGTAGATGTGGTAAATTTGGCATTTGGGTTATATATTTTATATTTAGTGGGACAAACCAGTACATAAAATGGAACTGGCCAAAACTAGAAAGGAACCCAAAATGTACGTAAATTGCTTAAAACCTTTTACACATCTTTGTTAATAATGCTTTGATTACTGCATCAATTATCTACAAATTTCATGGAAAAATTTGTGTTAACCTGACCCATTTTGACCAGTTACCCAACTCACCCTACCTGCCCGTTAGTCACCTCTAGTTGTCAGTAGTTGTATGTGATCAATTTGGATATCCTGTGGTCTAATTGAAGTTTTGTTTTACATATCTTTTTGTAGGACCATGCACACACTGCTGGGGCCATTGTTGTCCATCAATTCTGCAATATTGGTTCTTTCTGTTTCATTGGTGGGGGTTCAGTGGTAAGATTCTTTGTGAACCATGTATGTTTTTATATAATATCAATTTGCTTTTTCAACCTAATGGTTTACATGGGTCTGGTTGTTTATGTTTTTGCCTAAAACTGAAACCAAATTGGAAAAGTTTTGTTTTAGTGACATTGAAAATGTTTGGTTTCTGTTTTCAGTTTTCGGGCTTAGGCCGTTTTCAGTTTTTGGGCTTAGGCCATTTCAGCCTGATATGTGCCACCCACATAACCTCACGCGTGTACCAGAGGGTTATTTGATTCACATGCATAAGTGGGTTAATAAATTATTGTCGTGGATCAGTAGTTTTTAGGTATTAAACTAGTGGGTAGTTTCCTTTAGCCTATGAGCCTAACAAGTAGTGGGCTGGATATTTCCCTTTAGCCTTTAAATAGGCAAAGTATCTATGTTTTTAAATATTAATAATTGTATAGAACATTGCTCCCAGTCTTCATCTTAGTTTCTTCTCTTATCTCTGTTCTGGATTGTCTTCAAACCAAATTGGCTCATACCATTATGTTACAGCCCAAGCACGTGAACTCATCTCAAAAGACAAGTCTAGTGGCTGAGAAAGCCATTTGGTCTATAAAATCCACATTTGTTGCCCATACAACCGATGTGGAACAAGTTCCATACCTTGCAATTGTTTCAATCCGTAACATTCGACCCTCCTTAAGGGCCAACGTACTCGTTGGCCATGGCTAGTTCCCTCCTGGCCACCACTCTGAGTTTCGCTTTGATACTAGTACACCATTGTTACAACCCAAACAGGAGAACTTATCCCAAAAGACTAGTCTGGTGGTGCTCTCAATCTTGCAATGGCTTTAGTCCGTAACGTTAATGTTATGAACCCATGTGGTTTAAGGAGAATTTAGAATGGAGATAAGAGAAGAACTAAGATGAAGATTGCAGCAATTTTCTATTCATTCATTCATATATTTAAAAACATACATACTTTGCTTGTTTAAAGGGTAAAAGGAAATAACCAACCCACTACATATTACTACCAACCTCAAAGAAACTACCCACTAGTTTAATACCTAAAAGTTACTGGTCCATGATGATAATTAATTAACCCACTTATGCCTGTTAATCAAATAATCCACTGGTGCATGTATGAGGTTACGTGGGTGGCACATATCACAGCTCATCAAGAATAGCCGAAAATCATAAGATCAACCCAACTAGCCACATTTTGATGCCAAATTGCCAATTACATTCATTATCTTTCTTAGACTCACACGGAAGTACTAGTTTTTATGGTAAAGTTAAAAGTGTATTGAGAAGTGAATGGTAGGGTGAAGTGTAAAAACCGTTGATATACTAAAGAGCAAATCATCAACGTTTTTGGTTGTTTTTATACATAAACCGAACCCAAAATGAAATTTTTGGGATTTTCAAAATTAATTAATATGAAACTATGGTCTTTCGGGCCTCCCAGTTCACGGTCTTCTTGGTTTCAGGCCGCTTTTTAGTCTTCTGATATTAATTATTAATATGAGAAGCGTCTGCTTGTATTTTTCTTAATAGCGGTTTAGAAATCTGATTTTTTTTATTAGTATAGGTTTCACAAGATGTCCCCAAGTACACCATGGTTGCCGGAGATAGAGCAGAGCTGCGTGGTTTGAATCTAGAAGGTCTTCGTAGAAGTGGGTTCTCAGTTTCAGAGGTTAGCTTTGCTTGTTAAGTTTTCATTAAGTAATTTGTGTGTCAAATATGATGACAAAAAGTTATCTTACTTCATTAGTACTCTGATTTTTATAATAAAACGGTTCGTAAGGTGTATACTTCAATAATACAATTTGTGATGCTTCAAAATGCTTGACATCAGTGGCGAAGCTTGGAGATCAAATCGGCGGGGGCCAGACTCGATTTTTCGTATCGGTGGAGGCCTAACTCAATCCACATAAAATTTACCTACGAAAATCGCAAACTTCCACCACTGAGCCAAAAAACAGCGGGGGCCGGGGCACCCCCTGGCTCTCACTAACCTTCGCCACTGCTTGACATGTTCGACCCATTTGACCCATTTCCTTTTTGGACAAACCTTCTGACTTTTCCAATCTAATATGTTAGTGATAAAACATAAAACAAATCAGCCTTTTTACAAGTAAATAGGCTGAAATTGCCACATCTATATGTATCTCTGTCATAGTTCATGCCTTCACCAAATTCCATTATGATGATTTAAAGTCTTTAACTGTACATTGTAGGATGGGGTGTAAAATGTATGATTTTCTGAAACATATTGGTTTAAGATGCATGCAATTAATTAAATGAATTAATGCACTCTTCTGTTTTATCTGTTCATTTATATATGATTTGAGCTACACTTATAGTAATGGACTAATGGTAATTCATTTCACTGCTGAGATTCAGATCAGGAGCCTGAGAGCTGCTTACAGGAAGATATTTATGCCTTCTAATGCTAGCCTCGGAGGTATTGAAGACCGTCTTGCTGATGTGGTAATATAATTTTTTTTATTATTTCTTTATTTTGCAGCCTTTTAAATTTCTATGATGTTCATTTACATAACATAATCAGTTCTTTGGCAAATTACTTAAGAAAAAGATGATATAAATAATTCAGGAATGTCATGAAGACTTGTCACTTGTTCCTGCCGTGCTTTCCTTGGTGCAATCCATACGTGAATCTCTTAAAGAAGATCGCCGTGGAATTTGCAAATTTAGATCTTGGAGTTTTTCTTGAGTGTATGTTTGTTTGTATCTCTATAATCTTGCGGTAAGATTTCTCTGTGTGTTTGTGTAAATATGTACCTAGAGGGTGTTCGGCATCATGATTATATGGTATGAGATAATCAGTTGTAACCAAACTGGTCGAAGAAGATAGTGTTTGCAATGCCTTTTCAGTTTGAAGCTCTGATAATGAGATGATCAATTGTACGAGTGTTTAGAACATCCTGAATTTTGAAGGATTTACATGTAAAATGCCCTCAAAATAATCAGAAATCAAAATCAGTTTTGTTGCAACTACTCTAAACTCAAATAATCAGTTATCAGTTTCACTGTATCCAAATGTTAGTAACTAATTTTTACTGCTAACAACTCTATTTCTAGTGTCTTGCAGATTTCTTTTACCTCAATATATATCTCAAACCGGTTTTCTTCATGTGCATTACTGCTCGCCAGTTCCCAGATTTTGCTCTAATATTGTTAATTTTGAGTTTGCACTGTGAAGATGTTGATGAAATATGAAAGATATAAGCGCCCGGATAAGTTTTTGTTGGAAGTATGAAATGGTAAGTATTCCTGATTTATCTAGACAGCTTTCCAAAGTTTGTTTTGTTGAATACCAACTTGCTTCCCTTTATTACATGCAATTTAGTGCTAATAACATATGATATGATTACCTTAGACATATACAATTTATAAATGTATCTTAGTTGTGTTGTAACACTATATGTGAACTAAACATTTTATTTTAAAGACCTTTTAAGTGTATCAACTCATTAATAAACATAGAAAGTCATGATAATGAACATTCTTTGGTGCAGTTGTACCTCAGTAACCATGTCAGCCATGAGATGAGCGAAACAATTTCATGTATCAATTTTATCTTCACGTATCATCATAAATGCCTTAAAATGTGCAAATCTGACTCACTTTTCAAAAAAAAAATAAAAAAAAATTTGAGATACACAACAAAAATTTCGCATTTATATAGAAAAAAAATTAAAAATTAATGAGGTTTGTACATTCCAATGCATTTATGATGATGATACATGAATTATAAAGTGGATATGCTAAATAACTTCACATATCGCTCTAGAGTTAAAACTTGTTGATGTATTCATATCAGTGTTGTTAAACCCGGACCAGACCGGCCGGTCGGACCGGGAACCGGGGCCAGTGCCGGTCCGGGTCAGTGGGTTGGATCGGTCAAGCATTGACCCGGTGTCGAACCGGTGAACCGGCCGGTCGGACCGGGAAATTTATAGATTTTCTCGTTCTTGTTGGTTCGTTGACCGGGTCGAACCGGTGAGTGTGACCCAGTGGGGCGTCCGGTTAGACGTCCGGTCCGTGTGTGAAAACATGAATTCATATGCCCAAAAAGTGATTACTCTTGTGAACATATGTGGGGCAGTTTAGTATAATAGTATACCATATTGATGTCTACAAGTACACAAGGATCTAATTTTGTATAGTACTGAAATGCTCTTTTGTACTTGATTAGAACTTTTGATTAGATCAAAGTGCTTTTGTATTTGGAAAGTAATAAGATTTGATCCTAGCAATCTAGTATTAGTGCTTTTCCACAACTGATATGCATGAAACTCAATACTATAGTCAAATATAAAAATTGCTGTAGGTTTTAATATAACTAGTGCTAAAAGATTGTTGACCTTTTTCATATTAAATAACATATTAGGATCAAAAGAACTGGATATGGAGAATCTGCTAAGAAGTTGAAATAAAACTAATATTGTGATGAATACAAACATATTATTATATTTCCTGCTCTAGGGGTTTTTGGGAATTGAGATTGTAATTTGAAAAACATACTTTTATGGTTTTTAAAGGCTGTTGATCTCTTTGAAGTTGCTAGATGAAGAGAAGTTGCTTATGTTTATCTGCTTACTTTAGGGTGAAATAAGCTAATCGTTAGTAAGCGGTTACGGATTCAAAAGTACACGTTTATCCTTTTGGTGGATATATATGTTGGGCGATTGGTGTGGAGGCTTGACCAAGGGAGGGAGGGCGGTCGGCCCTAGCCTTGGTCGGTCCACATGTTTTATTTTGGCAGTAAATTAGGTTCAATGTTAGGCGGCACTAGTCTCTATATAATGATGGCTTTGTACCTGTAGTTTCTTGTAGCACCCATCTAAATAAGAAACCTTAGGTGCATCACGTTGCACCTATGTCAGCCGACCGAACCATGTTAAATCCTCATGTCGTTTATTGCTTTCGTGTGCGTGTGTTTGATCCTAGCGATAATTTGTGTTCAATAAGCTATTTATTTGATTATAAGCAATTCAAATTAGCCATTCCAAACACCCCTTACTCAACTGAGTATGTTTTTCTATGATCTAGATTCTGAGTATTCACATTCAAACACAGTCTTAATCGTTGTGTTGGATCTATATATCTCTTATACTCGTATTCAAGTTTCATCTACTATTTTGATTTAAAGATATAGGCATGTGAACATGAAGGTTATCTAGTCTGCTTTTCTGGGTTGTACTTGATGCATGCATAGTAGATTAGTAGTAACCGTATGCATAGACATTGCTTCTCTTGAAGGAAGCAAAGTTTTAGCTTTAAAAACAATATAGTTGGCAAGTTGCCATATTATTACTGGTTTATTGTATGTTCTTATATGATGCTAAACTTAGTGGAGATTATCTTCTTTGGCCAATATGATTCAGGCCTCATTTTAGTGAACTTGTACATACTGCTTTAAATGTGATACATATGACAGATTTTTGAACTTCGCTCAGTTGGTTGGTTGGCCTAAGTTCCCTTTGGGAGGCTTGGGTTCGATCCCCACTAGCTACATTTGGAGGACATAATGAGAAATGAGGGATGACTCCTGCCTGGCCTATGGTCAGGAGTTGAGTCCTGATCTCGCCCGGGTTTTACCGGCTCGGGAACCACCATCGGGCGGGCTCCCAGCAAGGGCAACCAATTTGCCCGAGCCCCATTGTGGGAGTCTCGCGGTTGTTGTGTTGGCCGTTTTTAAAAAAAAATAGACCGTAAAATATCTCAACTTGGGGCATGATTATGACAAAATAATATGGAATATTTTGTCTTGAAATAAAAAAGTCAAGGAAGGTTTATTAGGCTACATGTATGGTGTTGAAAAAGATTCCTTCATATAGTAATGCCAATTGCCAGAAGATTTAAATAGATCAGCCAATGAAGTGATTTTTTGTATGTATGGATATAAGTTGCTATTTGCACCTGAATGATTGAGGAAATTATTTGAAAATGCAAGTGACCACACATGCTAATCAAAAAGAGAAATGATTTGATATGACAACTACTCAACTATTTTTGTATATCTGATTATAGAAAATAGGAAATTATTTTGGATGGATTAAACTAGGATAGACAATTCACGACATGAATTGGAAATAATAAGGTATCGAAATGAATTTAAGCTGGTTGGGTCGTAAACGGGTTGACACATTTAATCGTTTTTTGGGTTTGTCTTGGGATGTATATGAAGAAGTTGGCTTAGCTAGGTACTATGTTATTTCATGTTTATAAGTTTACAACTTCATTAAAACTACATCAACTCGTTTCCAACTTGTTTAACGTGTCTGAGTTAGAAGGCAACTCTTAAAATGACCAAACATGACACGGAAAAAAAGTTTTGGGTTGACTAAAGCGACTCATTTAAAAAAATGTCGTGTTTAGGTTGACCTCTTAACCTGTTTAAGTATTTTATAAACATTTTTATAATTTAATTTTTGTTTCATTATCCATTTTCATAAGACGCTTACAATCTATTTTTCGACATATATATACACACATGTTTTTAAGAGTTTTGAGAAAAAAAAATAAAAAAGTGCTGAGCGGTATTTAAAAAAAATAAATAAATAATTTATGCAGTGTTACATATGTTACAGGTGTAGCATATGTAACACTGAATAACTTATTTATTTTTTTTAAAAAAACTGCTCGAGATTTTTTTTTGTTTTGTTTTTTGGCTCAAAACTCTTAAAAACTTGAATATTACATGCCCTAAAATTTCAAGACCCTAAAAAGCTTGGGAAGTAGGGTTTTCTAAAAAAAATGGGTTTTCTCCCTATGCTTTATATGTATATGTATATGTATACAAGAGTTGTATCATTGAGAACACTTGGTGTAATCAATTATCGACTGATTTTTCCCAAAGCCGATTACATATTAAAAAAAAAACAAACAGAGGTGTTAACACATGTAACAACATAACTTTGTTACTTAAAAAATAATCCCATCAGCGCTTTTTGTTTTTTCTTTTACTCAAAACGCTTAAAAATATGTATGTTACATGAAGAATTTTTTCCTCAAAAAAAAGTTTTTAACATGAGTTTTCATAGGTGTACTTAACTAAAGGGATTTTTCATTTTATCTCTCCTACACATATATATAGTTATGTAATTAGTCTAGAGCAATTAATCTACTAGTGTAACTATATAACTTTTATTTTATTTTTTTATTTAGAAAACTTGCTTAACTAGATGGGATAAAGAAATTCAAAAAAAAAAAAAATCCACTTCCCTTATATAAGGGTTTTTTTTTACATATTATAAAATTATCTCCTTTTTTATTATGTAACCCGGTGTAATACACAAGTCTATAGCCTAGTTCTATAATTATATATAGGGCCCCGCCCAAATCTAAGTATTTTAAAGCTTGGGCTTTGGGTCCCAACTTTATAGGGCCCCAATTTTTCTAAAAATATTATATGTGATATATAGGCTATGGGTGTGTGAGGAAGTGTAGGAACACATAACACTAGGGCTGCTTGCCTGCTTATGAGAGAACAAAGGAAGAGAACGATTCTCATGAGAGAACCGCAAGAGTCGGCGTCGACAGAAAGCCATGAATGGGTTTTTTTGGGTATAGCATCTGTTTGCCACAATAATGGCCGTCTGAGACGAAATCATCTTATTTACAGGAGTTTGTGTCACACCACGCCAATGGCGGAAACACGTGGCGCAACGCTCGAAAGTATATCAAAGTCAAGATTAACACAAACTATATTTAATTAGACGAGATCAATTTATTAGAAAGTCGGAAATGAGTATCTCGTTACAATATTGCACAAGGCATTATTTAAAACGATGAACATTAAGTTTTCAATATGGGAATTTCCGTTTATGTTCCAACCCGAAGGTAACAGTGAATGAAATCCCGACCAGTATCCGACATCCCGAATTCCACCGCACTAGCCCCATATCTATTCAGCACTTAGTTACCTGAAAGATATGTTTAAAAAGACGTCAATATATAAAATATTGGTGAGTTCACAGGTTTTAATTACATAACAATAACATTTTCACAACCATCGACTCGACTCACTTTACCGTATAATTACTTTCCCATTTAAGTAATTATACTAGGATCTTGTCGATCGATATTCCGTTTTTACAACATGTGCGAAACCTGCACAACTTGTGGCCTTTGTAAGGAGTAGCTAGCTCCTACAAACTATAATGATGAGCAATCCCTTGAGCCCCATAACCAAACCAAGACTAATAATAATGCCCCGCTCCAAGTCGTCCCTCGGAACCCAACGACTTAATTTCAGAATACGTGCACCCCAGGCATACGCCGATGCATAATCGACGCTATCGATTAGGGGTGGGCCTTGTCAGGCACCAATAGTACTATCCAAATATTCTTTCGGTTTCATTTCCCTGAATTAATGATTACGGAAGAGAGGACTCAACCCCGAGTGGCGATCACTGCTCAAGTACTCATCATACCACTTATCACATTTTAACCTTTGAAAACCTTTTCAACATGTGACAATATTTGACAAACATATCTTTCCCCCAGTTAAAACAGTAAAATGGGGCCGTGAAACTCACCTGAAACACTGTCTGGCTTACTAGGCAGATAGCAAGGAGGGTCTCGCACCTACAAACGTTCTAGACGTATAAGTTACTATTCCTATAGTGCATGTGCCTTGGCAAGTTGTACACCCAACTCCCGACCACAAGTTATTCCAAATCCCGTTTAATTGAGCGCGTATCCTAGGTTTCGTTGGCGTTACATTACCCTTTGTGTTACAAGTTATATATTACTGTTGTTAATGTTTCCTTAACTTGTATCTTATTATCATCGACTCGACGTCACTTAACATATAATTATTTTCCCATTTAAATAATTATACTTAAGATCGTATCGCTCGATATAATATATATTTCGACCCTCGACCCGACTCACTTTGCCGCACATTTGTTTTCCCATTTAAACAAATATACTAAGATCTTGTCGTTCGATTGTATATTCTTAACGCCCGATTCAACTCACCATACCGTGTATTTATTTTCCCATTCAAATAAATATACTAGGATCTCGTTGATTCGGCATACACATATATATATCTTTGTCTTTTCGTCGCGGCTTCCCTTCCCACATATCTACTTTCTCATTAAGTAGATATACTAGAATTTTGCCGAGACGAGCGTACATATATATAAATGTGCAATTTTCCTTGTTAAGCATATACGTTTGTTTAGCGTCTTATTCGTTTATGTCATGTGTTTCTCCCACGAATAATTCCTTAACACTTAGGAAAGTGTTTATTAGTTTTCACCCATAATGTATATATATATTTTACTCCTTAAAATATATATTTTTCTTATCTTGCCGCAATGGCATTTTTCTCATGATTCGTCCGTGTATGGTTTGTTAACGCGTCTTAGTTCGATACCTTAACTCGATTAGTCAATTCTTCCAAGTCTTTCCCAACATGTGCTTTATAGAAATATTACCCACATTTCTAACCCATGTTACTTGGAAGGTTTGTATTTTAGCCCAACTTGTTAACTTAGATACAAAAATGCTTCCAATACTTTTATATTCCCATTTATATAAAAGTATTCATTTTTGTATAAGTTTCTCAAGTTTGATTCACATTTTTATAAAATCTCTATTTTATAAAAATCCTTATTTTAAAACCCTTTGTATTTTTATAACTTTCAAAAATACACTTTTATACAAAATACCCAAGTATTTCTACTAGTATTTACAAAAATCATCCTTAGACTTTATTACTTACATTTTTGACACCGAACTTTCCATACTTGTATTTTTGGACTAATAGTTTCTAAAATATCCATTTTAGTCCTTTAACTTTCAAAGTTACAACTTTAGTCCCTTAACTTCCAAAAGTTGCATTTTTCCACTCTAGCTTCCAAAGTTAACATTTTTCACTCAAAATAGTAAACTTTGAAGATTTAACTTTTTATTGGTAAGTTATTTTTGTATCAAAACACTTATGTTAGTCTTGTATTTCATGTGGAAGACTACTTGTATGTGTGTTTTATGTATTTGCCCATTATATCAAAATATCAATCTTCTAAGTAAGTAAACTTTAAGTTTTCATCTTCTTTATTCTTGAACTTTTAACATGTTCCATCATTTATTATGTCTTAAATGATCATGTTAAGATGATTAAAGTTACTTTTTAATACATTCAAGTTTATTCTACAAATCTCAATCAAATCACCATCTACTTAGTGTATGTGTAGATTTTATACATTTTCAAGATCACTACTTTACCATTATCAATCCATGATCCATTTACATATCTTTAATTATCCATTTTACTCATGTAAAACCCATTAAAGATTATGTTTCAAACCTCATTTTAAACCCTTCATGTACAACTTGCTTCTAGGAACACATACATGAATATTATTAATCAAAACAAGGTTAAGAAACTTACTACTAGCACAAGGCTAGGGAAGACAAAAACCTTGGATTTGAGAGGGTTTAGTGTGTTCTTCCAAGTGGTTTAGCTCCAAGCTCTTGAAACACACAATAGGGGTTTGGATGATGGATTGTTTAGGAGTAATTTGGAAGTGTTAAACTTGAAGAACAATGTGTGTGTGTGTATGGATACCCACGGCCTCAAGAAAGGAAGGAGAGAGAAGTGTTTTGCTTGTTATTCAATCTTCTAACACATGTTATTTATAGCTTTATCACATGTAATCTTCCATGGATCTTGCGATTATTACTAAAGATATGAGAGATATGTATTGTACTAAAGTTGATCTTGGATGGATGTGGGGAATAGGTGGTGGCCGTGGGTTTTAAGAAGAAAAGAGGGGGTTAAGATCTTGCCAAAATATCACACAATCTTAGATGTAATCTAGTAGATTAAGCATGCTTGTACTTGGTAATCTTCAAGTGTGTTGTATCCTTGTGGGTGCCGTGGATTTAGAGAGAGAATGGAGAGATTTTTGTGTGTTAAAATGGTTAAGTAATCTCCATACAATCTCTTATAATCCTTCCAAGCATGCATGAGGTCCCTTCACTAGATTAGGCACTCAAGTGTGTATGTTTAAGTGGTATTATGGAAAGCTTTTGTGTCTTTGGATCTTATGGCCTTAGGGCCGAAATTTTTCACAAGGAAAAGACAAATGGAGCATGCTTTGTACTTGCCATGTCTTACACATTTGCCTTTTGTCCATGCATGCTTTTGTCATAGGTTCTTAGCTTATAATTATTATTAACACAAGTTATGGACACACCAAGGCTCCTAGGCCGGCCCCTTGGATGGGTTTGGTGGGGTCCACAATTTCAAATATTTACCCAATACTTGTTAAGTTAAATCCCCCGTCGTTCGGGTGTCGTTCGGTATTTTTCGGGTTTTAATCGCGCGTTATTCGGACATTAAAAATACCTTTAATAACCCTTAAATATAGTTTAATTTAAGCGTTGATTGGTTATTTAGGCCTTTGCCGGGTGAAATTATGAGTTATACGCGTATCGGGTGCGGTACGCGCAATTTATTCGTTACCGGGAGATTTGTACAAGACGTTTTCACTTATGGTTTTGGAGTTCCAAAACTTATTATATTTCGTGAAAATACCCTTTATTTTATATCCTGGGTGTCCGGGATCCGTTTCGTTTATTTAATTATTACCGGGTAATTGCCAACGTCCATACCGGATAGCTTATTCGCACATGATCCAATCATGTTTTTCTATTAAACGTATGCATTCCTATGCACTATTTGGAAATTCCTATCTCCTAAGGCCTTGATAATTAAATCACACATAATTGCATTTAATTACGTTAATCATATACTAATTAATCTGTACGGAATTACCTTATTTTGCCGGTTGTTACAGTTTGAAACATTTATAGATGGAGTGTTTATTGATAAAACCTGATTGTAACAAGGGACATTAGCAGATTTTGCAATTTATTAAGGATTTGACATGATAATGCTTGATATTGTTTGTAAAACTCACGTCCCATTTTCAGACTCTAAGAGGGTGTTTGAGATTGCTTATTTAACTTCAAAAGTGATTTTGTCAAAAGTGCTTATTTACTTATGGCATTTTGAAAAGGAGTTTTTAAAAAAGTGTTTAGATTAGCTTTTATGATGAGAAAAACCAATAAGTCAATAAGTTGTTTTTTAAAAAGTGTTTGGTTTAGCTTATTAGTATAAAATGACAAAAAGCCAAAAGTTAGAATTTTTGACTTCTTGAAAACAACTTTTTCACCCTTATTGAAAAGCTAAAACCAAAAATGCTTTTGGTTTACACAAACAACTTATTGACTTATTGGCTTTTTGAAAAAGTCAATAAGTCAATAAGGAGTTTTAAAACTCAATCCCAAACGCCTACTAAGTTTCAACTAAAAAACTTGGGGTTTTATTTTTTTCTTATTAAATATGTTAATTTGATTAAAATAGTATTCTAATCTCCGGCTAGTAGTTATATTATCAAAAAATTGCAAAGAAGGAGTTTATGGACCTTTGTTAATGATGCTGCAATCAGAATTTAATCTTTTTGAATTAATTTATAAGGCTTAAAGCTTAGTTTTAATCTATATGATTCAATTTGTAATGTTAAAATTTATCAAATAAAAAGGCCCCCAATTTCTATTAGGCTATAGGTCTTCAAATGGCTTGAGCCGGCCTTGATTATATACATGAATCATATAGCTCTCTGTTATAAGATAAATAGAACAATTATATAATCAGTTTTTCAATTAGTTGATTTACTTGTTGTTATGAAGGATTACCATTTACCACTAGACAATGTTTATGATTGTTTCTCCATCTCCCATACCTAATAGATGTGTGACATCATCTTTAGACAATAAATATTTAAAACGTATCGTAATATTTAAATCAGATAAGATTCTTAAAAGAAAACATATATTTTAATCATTATATAAAATCCAATTCGATCTAATTGGTTGATTTGGCTGACCACTAATCTTGAAGAGATGTGTCTAGACCAATCTATTATACAAATACTTTGGAAAAAATATATAAAAAACCCTAATGGTTGAAAAACTGTGGTGCCATGTGAGGTGACCTAGAGAACACAGCTTATTTGTTGACATACAAAGTGTCAAAATTATCCAATAATGGTTTTTTTTTTTCATATGTTTAGAGTTGAGTTACAACACAAATAACATAACGTATTTAGATATCATTTGGTTTTAATATTACGAATTTATTCATCAGTTATCATAGTGTGTGAATCATGCTCTGAATATTAAATATTAATCACCCAAATAAAACAAAGTGAACGTCTTTAATGTAAATAAAACATAGAAAAAGACTATCATTTCTATTTCTAGACTCATCTTTTAGCCCATCTATGATCTAACCATTAATCTTTTATGGATTAGTGTACATACATATAACATAATCTTACTTATACATACCAAAGCTATTTTAAGGTTTGTATAGGATGAGATGATGACAAACACGAAAGAAAAATGCAAAACCTTTCTCGTATAATAAGCTTATTATAATCATATCTTGATTTATTTCGTACCAAACGTGTCATCTTTGGTAATCTACATGTTCTTGAAACTTATAAATTAATCAAAAATATCTTCAATCAAATAACTTGTCAAAACTTTATTTTATAACTAGTACAAAGTTTTATTTTAATTTATTTTTGTTAGTGTTACATCACTAATCAACTTGGGTTTATATAGTATTATTCAAAGGGTTTTATTAAAGTGTTGCATTGGTGTCATTTTACCATGTGATGAGGGTTCAATTTTAATTAAAGACAAGTTGTTTATAATTTTAATAGTAAGGGTATAGTTTACAGTTAAAAAAATTATAGGTTTATGTTAAAATATCTAACTTGCCATGTGAAAAGTAACCCAAACTCATTATACGGCAACTTAGGGGTGTTTGGGGTTGCGTTTTGAAATGAATTTTTATATTATTGTGTTTTGAAAACGCAAATAATCAATTTTTCGTGTTTGGGGTTGAGTTTTGAAATGAATTTTTAGGCTACCAAAACGCAATAATCTAAAAACAGCTTCACCCCTGCTTTTACAAAACGCAGAAGCTGTTTTGAAAAATCAATCCCAAACACAATAAACTACAATTATACTGCGTAATATACATCTGATTAAAATAGGATTATCCCGGAATATATTAGAAGATTCAACTCAAACAATTAAAACAAGACAAAAATATTCGTTTTTAATTTCAAATATCTATTTTGATGATAAGTGATTGGAATGATATAATTTTATCCATCTTCATTTTAGGAAAGAACCCAAACTGTTAATGGGAATATATCCATCCAATCATTTATTCTTAGGTTTACATCCATTGTTTCTCAAAAGCCAACCTCCCACCACACATATATCATCATATCATTATTTTCCTTGCTTCCAAACATATCATCCCCCTCCCCCCCCCCCCCCCCTCTCCTTCTCTCTAGGTGTGTCTTTTAGGTGTTGGGTGATAGTGGATCACTCTTGATTCTTTGTTTTGGTAATTAAACTTTGAACAAAAATGGTAAGAAAATGCTCACATTGTGGAAACATAGGCCACAATTCAAGAACTTGTACTAGTTACAATAAAGGCAATGTCAATAGCACAATTTTGGTAGGAGGTGGTGGTTTAAGGCTATTTGGAGTTCAACTTGACTCACCATACTCTATGGTCATGAAGAAATGCCTTAGCATGGATTGTTTGGCAACTTCGGCTTCAAATTCGTCGTCTTCTTCTTCTTTATCCTCCTCTCGGGTCTCCATCAATGACCTAACTGACAAGAACATGTCCGATGGTTATCTTTCAAACGCTCTAATTGCCCGAGCTCAAGAAAGGAAAAAAGGTATGCAAAACTATTTATCCATAATTCTACTAGTTGTTAATTACTCACATCATACATGACTCCTGAAATGACTATTGACAAGTTACTTTTTATGTTATGTTACATTATATACGTGCATATATATATATATATGTATGAAATACACGTGTTCAACTTCAAGTTTCTTGTTAACATATTAAACGGGGTGATTTTGTAGGCATCCCTTGGTCAGAAGACGAACATAGACTATTTCTAGTTGGACTCGAGAAGCTAGGAAAAGGTGATTGGAGAGGAATTTCAATGAACTTTGTGACCACAAGGACGCCCACACAAGTTGCAAGTCATGCTCAAAAGTACTTCCTCCGGCAGGCGAGTCTAGACAAGAAGAATCGCCGTTCGAGCCTCTTTGATTTGGTAGGTATTTTTGCATGGTCACACATTACAAGGTTACTTTACAATAGAAGGGTTGTATTTATAGAACCATAAACACACATTTGGGTAAGTTTGAAACTTTAGAACAAGGTACAATCCTCTTATCGTGCATAAAGTTACTTTGTTGTTTGTCACAGGTGAGAGGCAACAACATCAAGAATGTACTACAAAATCAAGCAAACATATGTAATATGAGTCAAACAAGCTCATTTGATGAACGTCAAGATTACAATGACAACAATCTTTCATTGATAGATTTCAGTTCCTTAAAACAAGAGAATGTTTACTACAATCCCATGGTCAAATCCCATGAAAAAGCATCAACATGTTCTCATGTGCATGCTTCTCCAAGTGGTACTCTTGATTTAGAACTTACTCTTGCTGCTCCAAACCCAATGGAACAAAACAAGTCATCTACCACTTCCCTTCAACTCGGGCCCATTATTAGCGTTATCTAGTGACTAGTCCTAACTCCTAAGTTTTATCATCAAATTGATGTAGATATTTTCTTTAATGTTGAGATTTTTGACATGGGTCTTCGATTAGATGACGTTTTGGTGTCTGTATATATGTGTACAGTGGCATGGCGGATCTATAACAAAAGTTTAGAGGTAACGTTCAATTTTTTTTAGTAGTACATTCATACAATGTAATAAAAAAACAACATGATAATAAATAAAGTTAAACAAATACCTAACAGACGACATGTGTGAGTGGGGCTGTGGAGCAAACGACAGGGCAAGGGTAAGGTTGTTCACGAGCCGAGTCAAGCCAAGCTAGGGCAAGCTTGCGCTCAAATCGATTATAAAGTATAAACGAGCTGGTTTGACTTGGATTTGAAACCGGGCTGGAAATCTAAGCGTGAGCTCGACTTGGTTAGGCTCGATTTAGAAAAGATAACTTAATACATTGATTTCAAAATTCAATAATCTGAAATATCATTAAGTAGTTTAAATGAACACACTAAAATAAGTTCAACTTAATACATTAGAGACCAAAATCAAACTCAGTTAAGTATAAAGTATGTTTCAAATTTCAGCGAAAACGATATATGTTCTTTAGCATTTTAATCATGCAAAAACATTAGCATGTATGCCCCCCCCCCCCCCCGAATTTTCGTTCAAAAGTTCCGATTATATAATATACGTATAGATTTTTTTTTTATATATATATACGGTTTTAACACCCCTTTAAAAAAATAGTTATATACTTCTGACCCATTATCCAAATTCTTAAGCTTCGCCACTGGATGCTAACATAAAACAAGATACACAATATGTATTTTTGATGCTTATGCCGGATTGAGATGGACAACATGATAAGTTGTTTTTGTTCATAAATAAAAAATGGCACTTAAACTATAAACTTATTCTACAAAAAAAAAAAAAAGATGTAAGAAAACAAAGGCATGAAAAGACGATACAATGTAACAAATGTACCCTTGAGTCCATTCTTAGACAAGAACTCTGACGTCATTTGCCTACTCAAAAGAAATGGACCACGTACTATAACAAGGATCTGTGCATCAGATTTTAATTTGTTCAATAGGAAGAAGACAATCATATGGAAAGATTCAATCAATCTGAGGAAGAAAAAAGACTTTAGATTAGTCTAGACCTTCATGATGATCAAGTTTTGTCTCCATGGATAGTGTTGAAACGCCTACATGGCTACATGCATGATGAACAAGAATTATATTAGGAAAGATAGATTTTTTTTGGAGGGTTTGAGGTGTCTGAAAATGATATGATAGATGCATCTAACTTGGACAGATCGATATGTTGATTTTGATTATATAAAACTACATCATTTCTATATTTCAAGTTTAATTAAGAAATCTTGATCGATCCACCTTAATCTTATCTGAGCATGGACCCATTTCTTGGATTTGATTATGTGTCTATTTTTATTTTTTTTTCATCTTAGGTATCATCATTTATGTTCACATGTTTTTTGTGTGAGGATACAAAACCAACAAAGAAACTTGCAATCTACACATGTTCATGTAGAAATACACGAAAGGAAGCGTGTAACCACAACCCTCTAAGTTTAAGGGGTCGTTCAAGATGGTTACGTTGGGAGATAGCTTCTATAGACGAATCAAGGGCTTTTTAAAATGAAGATGAAAGTAGGTATTTAAGAGTAGACACCCTCCTTAAAATAAAAAAGTTAGTGTAATTTGTAAGTAAAAATCCCGATCGCCCCTTTTAAAAGTTCGGTTAAACCCCCTATTGCCCCCTAGATTACAAATCCTATATGTAGGTTCTATATAGACTTCTTTAATAAGATCGAGGACTTTAAGTCTCCCTCTCTCCGATATTATTAAATTTTGTTAATATTTTATGCATGTGTTCTTTCTACGCTTGTTTGTAAAACATTTTTTCGTAAAGAGGTAATAATGTAGCACGTTCTTATTTATATTAATCATGTGTCATTGTCCTTTACTTGGTATTTTACCTTTACTTGGAAGTTAATTGAAGAATTAAGTGCATGAGAACTTATAAAGACAAATCCGTGATAGTGCACAAATATACACATATCTTGTATATGTATACACATTAGTTTTGGAAGAGAAAAAAGGTATTCTATCTATGGATTTGTTTGTTGGTAGTGTCCAGTAGTGTCACTATCAATATCATCCCACACTTATCCCTTTATTTTCTTTAATAATATTAAGAAAATGTTTACATAATTTAAAACAAATCTTATTATTTAAAATACAAGAAAAGGCAGTGTATTATCATGACCCTTCTAAGATGATGAGGGATGATGAAAAGTGATGGTTGCAAGTACATATCTATGAGTAGAATAGAAACATTATAGATAGAGTTCTTCAATGAGAGAACTTACTCGTTATCTTATCCTTAATTTGTAAATATATATTATACATCTGTTCTTTCTCTCGTTTA
Source organism: Ambrosia x helenae (assembly GCA_030844895.1). Lineage (NCBI taxonomy): Eukaryota > Viridiplantae > Streptophyta > Magnoliopsida > Asterales > Asteraceae > Ambrosia > Ambrosia x helenae. Next base: position 8,290 of record JAUTDX010001815.1, on the reverse strand, counting down.
TGAAACAACTTTTTTTTTTCTTCACAGAGCTAGTAATGTAGTAGTTAGTCATGTGCCACTTCGAGTTTTACCTTGTTTACAAGCATGAATAGAAGTTAAACTGAATTAGTTCGAGAACTAAGTGCACCAGAACTCATAAAGTGAATTAACTCTCACATAAATTCGTGAATCATGATATTAAATAATAAGTTACAATTAAGTAAAGCACATATTATAAGTGGTTTAAGTGCATAGTATTAGTGGTTTAAGCTTAAATGTTTCAAGTTATAAGGTGACCCCCTCAGTTTTAGTTAAACTTACTATTGAAACCCTATATTTTTCCCTTTGTTTTTTTGACCAACCAAATTATGACACTTAAAGCACTCACGTGTTTTTTGTTTCTTTTGTAACTTTTAAAATATGATGTTTTATAAATCTTGAATGTATTGTTATTTAATAACGCTACAACGTGCTTATTTTTATCTACGCTTTAATATAAATGTCGTTCATAACTAAGTTTTTCTGAAGATGTACAAGTAACCAAATCATGAGAGTATAAGTCATCAAAGTTGCTTCAAAGTTTCATTTTTTGATAGTTTTTTTTTCTCTTGCAACTTTTAAATTATGAAATATGATGTTTTATAATATTCAGAATTGTTGTTTTACGTGCTTATTTTTACAAAATTTTTTGTTGCTACAATGAGTGTCGATACCATGATAAATCAATATGATACTGATAAAATTCCTGCATTGCGCGGACGAACCTTACCAGTTATTATATATTTATGTTAATCTTTTTCAATTTTTCAATAGTGAATGGGCTTTCTGCCATACTAGGCTTTCAGGCTGCATGATATTGAGGTATTTTTATCAAGTTAGTAGTGGTCCGTATTAGTAGTGGGCTATAAGAAACCCTTGAGCAGCATAAGCCCACTTACTATAGGCTGTAAGAAACCCTCCATTCCTCCAAGCAAGACAAGCCCATTTAGTATAAGCTTTTTATATATTTATTAATTTATTCTTATTGGCCCGTTTTGAGGTAGACTGATAAAGCCCATTTTAGACCAAAATAGAATTACTTAGTTACGTATATTTCAGTTTTATTATCTTATAGCATTTTATCAGCCGAATAGTTTATTGATCAAAGCGGTACGAATTAACATATAACTAAATAAATTTCCTGTGCTAAGCTACTGGCACTCGATATAGAAACTAAAATATATAGGCCGACACGTGTTTACACGATTCGGAAACCACAAAATTGAATGTCGGTACTAGTTCGGATAACACCGATACTTGTACCGATGTTATCTGTCAGATCAGATTGATTTGTCCCGATATAGAACAAAACAATTATTTTTTATTTAAACGTATATAAAAACAAGCATGTTATATGGCATTGACTTCCTATCGATTAAGGGAACCACCACCACGTTTTCGTAAACATACTGCCTTTATGTAAACATACCGTTGCGTCAGTGAATACGTTAGCCGGATAGGTGGTTGTTATGGTGATGTTTATGCTAGTTGTTCTGGTGTCACGTTGTGGTGGTAGTGTGGATTAAGGTGAAAGAAACGGAAAAGTTGAAGAAAGAGTGGGGGTAGGGTAGGGTCCACATTTTTTTTTCTTCTTTTAGCCAAGAATAAAATAGACATTTCATTGTCATTTAATGATCAAACTAATCGCTAATTAACGAATGAACCATGAAAGTCATGGAATGTCATCAATAAGAACCAATAGCATAAATCAGAGGCATCTGTGAAATTCTTGAAAACCACATAAAACGTGAGCACTTAACTCAATTTAATGAGATAGATTAAAGACATTTCAGACTTTTATAAGGGTGGGCGGGGTGGTCCTTGATGGCCGTGACCATCACGACCACCGCCCCCACCAAACCATCACACGCGCGAAGGCTCAAAATCGCGACAACCATCATAGAGAAAAAAATGAGCGTTTTCTGTCCTATCATCCTTCTCTCCCATCTCTCTTTCTCTCTCAAAATCGTTATAACCACCCTATAAGTAGTTGTGTAAATGATGCGTAAAGGCTCGAGAGATACTCGGGACCGGATTGGTAAAAAGCTCGAACGAGCCAAGCCTTAACGAGCCCGAGCCTAAGCTCGAGCTTGAAAAAGGACTCGTTTAGTTATCGAGCTCGAGATTTTCATACAAAGACCGTTTAGGCTCGCGAGCCTAAACGAGCCCAGACAATTTTTAAATTATTATTATTTTATTTATAGAATGTCTACTATTTAACATTGGCGAGCCGAGCATCGGCTCGTTAAGCTATCAAAGCGAGCTCGAGCCTAGATTTTTAGCTATTTAAAATTGTTATAAAATTATTTCGAGCCGAGTCGAGCACTTAGATTTTACTTTCGAGCCGAGCTCGAGCTCAAAGTATTAGGCTCGAGCTCAAAGTATTAGGGTCGAACCGAGCCGAGCCCAAGCTTTGTAAAAGCATGACAAGCCGAGCTCGAGCCTAGTTAGGCTTGGGCTCAGCTCGTTTACACCCTACCCATAAGCATAGTGATGAAATGTGATAGAATGATGAAACACAAAATGATTGGGCGTGATGACCACCCCACCCAACCTAATTTAATAATCCTACAATAAAATAACTAATCATACAAAACCCAAAGTAGTATAAACCCATGACACATCTACCATCTTCTCACTTTCTCATCCTCTCTAACAGCTCCACTCCATAACCATCAATGGCAGTCAGCAACAACATAATAGCAACTCTAAACTTCATAGCAATCCTCTGCTCCATCCCCATCATAACCGCAGGCATCTGGCTCGCTTCCAAACCCGACAACGAGTGCATCCGTTGGCTCCGTTGGCCGGTCCTCATCATCGGCATCCTTTTCCTTCTCTTAGCCTTACTGGCTTCATAGGCGCTTATTATAACAAACAAGGTCTCTTAGCCTTCTACTTATTCTGCAACGCAGCTCTTATTATTATTGGGCTTGTGTTGCTTATTCTAGCGTTTGTTGTCACGCGCCCTTCTGGCGCGTATGATGTTCCTGGAAGGAGTTATAAGGAGTATAGATTGGTTGGATATTCTAAGTGGTTACGTGATCATGTTACGGATTCTGATGATTGGAGGAAGATTAAGGTTTGTTTGGCTGAGTCTAATGTTTGTACGAAGATGACACAGGATATGTACACCATGGAAACAGTTTTTTGGTTCTGATATCTCTCCGATTCAGGTACATGTTCTGTGATTTGTGATTTCTGTTGTTTGTTTACAGCAGGTTGTGATTTGTGCATATGTAGTGTACATTGTTCTGGTTTTCCTCATTTATGATTAGTTAGAAAAACCAGAGTTCTCTTTGTGAGGCTAGGTTCGATAGCAAACACTTTGGGGGACATGGCAAAGATGGGGAGAGCTTGGCCCTTCTGGTGGAGGGAGTTCGAACCTAAGCTGATCCGGTTTTCATCCGGCCGTTACTTCAGCGGGCAACTGTTAAACTGAGCTTGTGTGGAAGCGATACGGTTTCCGAGCGAAAGCCGTTAACAGCCCACACAACCTCAAGCGTGGACCCGGTTAAGACAACATAGACTAGGAGTGTAGATGGTCAGAGCTTGTTGTGCGGGTACGGCAACTTTCAAGTAAAAGAAAGTTATCTTCCAGAAAAAAGTTAGAAGGACCTAGTTATTTTTTGCGGGTGGTGGTAATGATACACCCCGAAAAATGATTGCACAAACTCTCACGCATCATAATGTCCATCGATCATAGTAATCTCAAGACATACCTCGCATATAGACCTACATGTTACGTATATAGGGTCACAACGTTCTCATTGTTAGACCTCCGTATGCCGTGTATGACCTTATACGCGACATATGGAGTAACAGGGTATGTAAATAAAGTTGAGTGTGTGCCGAGTGTGCCAATACATTAAATTTTTTTTTTTTTTTTTTTTTGCAAATAGATGTGTCCAGGTTGGAACCAAAAACTTGTGTCATGTATAATTGTATACTATTATATTATAAACACGTCTACCTAGCATTATCTTAAGAGGTGGTTGGATAAGAGGTAGTGGGACAGAGTATGCTTCAAATATTTTTATAAAATAAAACAAATAAATATTGGTTTGTACACTATTACTATCAAAGAAACAGTTTTTTTGGGTATATTTTCACACCCTTACAACATTATTAGTGAGATAATTGCTTTGTGGGCCTAATTGATATGTGTATATTCTTTATTGATCAATCTTGTCAACAACATAATCAATGAGCTAAATGAGTGCTAATTTAGACTTACTAAAGTGTAGAATGTATTAGTTTTATTTGCCTACTTCCATGTGGCAAGGAAATAAAAAATTGGACCCAACCCATTAAGGTTGAATTTTTGGACTCATTCAAGAAACTTGAAAAAGCATCACATGGCATCCAATTTTTCTGTCTGTCACAATGATTGGTCATTAGAGTATGGTCATGGTTAAAACAATTTCATACTTCATTTTGTTTACATGATTTTAAAAAATGTTACATTATCTTATTTATAATTTATAAAGAAATTGCTTCTTGATGTTGTTTCAGTCAGGATGTTGTAAGCCTCCAACTGCGTGTGGATACCAGTACGTGAACCCTATTATGTGGATCAACCCGAGTAACCCAACTGGAGATATGGATTGTCCTATATGGAACAACGACCCGAAACATTTGTGCTATGACTGTGACTCGTGTAAAGCCGGTTTGTTAGGCAACTTAAGGAAAGAGTGGAGAACCGCGAATGTGATATTAATTGTAGCTGTGGTGGCTCTTATATGCCTATATCTTATCGCTTGTAGCGCCTATAGAAATGCACAAACAGAGGAAATTTTCCGAAGGTACAAACAAGGTTGGACATGAAAACTTGTACCAAACGGACCCTAAAACTTGCTAGAACTTGTTTGTTGATGCACCGGACTAACTTCTTGTCGCGGTTTATTTTGGGTTTATTTCTTTTAGGTTTTTGATTAGTTTTGTTCAGTTATGTTTCGGTTATTAATGTGGTAGAATGATAGCTAGTTGTGTGTGTATGTTCCCTTTTGTGTTATAAATAGTGTATGAATGAATGCAAGTTAACAAAGAATTGATTTATATCATTTTCAGTTCTTATTATTTGTTTAAGGTCTGTTTGGTTTTCAACTAAAATATAATTCTACTGTGCATTCATGTAAGAAGTAGAATTGAACATGCTTAACATTAAAGAAATGAGTCTCCGTTAAAATATGTGTATCGGTTTAACTAAAAAGTGAAAACATCATGAAATGTTAATGTTATGTAGGCACCGGCCTTAAACTCTCTCTATCTCTCTCATGCCCATAAACAAAGCAACACTCTCTCCAATGGCGCTCGCGTAATGGTGTTTAACGCCTCCTACACAGTCTTAAATTTAGATGAATAGTTGTATACGGATATCTCTCTAAAATTAAACATTTTCTCATGATAAGTTCGTTTTTTTAAAATTTTGTGGCCTTTCCTAATTGCCTACAAGCGTCATGAAAGATAGCCTATTCGATGCATCTATAAAAAGATTTGTAATAACTCAACCATTATTTTTATTCTGTTACGATATAATTTAATGACTTTTGCTTGATCACCTTAGCCACTCTAATAACTCGAATTGTTTTTTGTATGAAAAAAATAAAAATAAAAACAGAACATTTTAAAAACTAACATGAATGAAGTACAAAATAGATGCATTTTTATAAAGAGGAACATGTCGGTGTTATGTCTGTTTTGGAGTTGTGGACCATAGGTGCATTGATTTGTGATTCAATGTGGGTGGTTGCACAATATGCGATAGGCACGCACCGACTTCATGAGACCAATGTTCTTTATGTCTCGATATTTTACATATATTATATACTTTGTCCTTTTTCCTAGTAATTTTTTAACCATCGTATGCGTAATCTAGAATCATTAGCAATTTGATATATGCATGCTAAAACTTTGTATAATGCTATTATTTAGTTCGATAAAAAACTTAAACATGAATATTTAGTCATATTAAATACACTAGTGATAGAGTCATAGAGGCATGAAACTTGGTACAACATTGGCTTTTTTATTAAGTCATACCAATTAATATTGTCTATCTTACAACAAACTTATGGATTTTGTTTTGTTGGTCAAATAGATAGATGTCACGAGGTCACCCATCCTTCGATTGTTTCTATTCAAGCCAGAGTTTTCTTCTCATTCAGTGGCGAAGCTTGAAAAAAATAGTGATAGGGTCCGAAAATCACGAGACCCGATTTTTTTCCTATCGGTGGGGGTCGGAAGATCAAATCGGTGGGTCCGGACTCAATTCATATAAAAACTACTTACGAAAACCGCAAACCTCCATCATTGAGCCAAAAAAAAGGGGGCGGGCACCCCCTGGCCCCCATGATCCTTCGCCATTGCTCTCGTTCAAAGCTAATGCATCCAAGAACCATCGACTACTAAATTTTCTATTAGTAACACCCACTCGAGGAGTTTTCTCGTAGTTTTGACTAAAAAATATTGTGGTTCTAGTAAATGTCTTGTGCCCATGTCTATATTGAGGTTTCTAACAAAGAAAAGGTTTGTTTTTTTATTAGTTTAGTTGAAGAAACGTATTAGAAAACATTGAATTATTTATGTATACTTCATGTTTTTTTTTAATTAATGTTTCTCGAGATTTTTCCAATATAATTGATGTGTCATCTATGTCTCGATGTAAAACCAAAGATGTAACATCAATATCTACATAATTGTTATGCCTTGACAAATTAACCAGTTGCACACTGTAAACTTTTCTTTGCCTTGAAGAGCAAGCATTTGGAGGCCGGACACAAAACAAACGTGCCGCACTATTTGTCCGTCTAGGATGGCATTAATGGGGTCAAAACGCGTCTAATCCAAGTATGATGCATGTGTACATGTGCTTCTGGTGGCTTACAATGTGGCCGGATGAGCGGATCATGATGGTTTAGTGGAGAAGGTAGGGGCAATGTTGGGTAGAGGGCACTGCTAGGTTAATGTACCATTTTAACCAACAAGTCGGTTGAGAGTTATTCATTGTGTGTGATTCGATTAAACAAATCAGGTAAAACATAGTTTGCGTTGGACAGTATAGATGAAATTAAGGGTGTTAAAAAAGAAAAAAACGAGTGGAATGTTTTATCTATTGATTTTAACCAAAGAGCACCACTTTCTATTTTAAGAAAGTATTAGCTATGTTTAAGCATTACCAATCCTTAATGGTATAGAAGCATAAAACCACCCATCTCTTCTCCTCCCTCACCTTCCATCTCTTTAGAATAATGGCTCTTGCAAAACAAACCCAGGCCCTAATCTTAATTTCTGCATACATCATTTTCGCAACATGCACGGATGCCAAACCCGTTCATAAACATCCGAAGCCATCGAATAAACTTTTAAAATCCACTAAGCATGTCCCAACTCTCGTCTCCTTGCGAGGGAACAACGTTGCCGCCGTGGAGCAGCCATCGCCTAGGGGAAAGGCTGAGGTGGCTAACATGGTGTCAAAACAAATGCAAGGCATTCAGAAAAAGCTTGATGAATTCAATGCATCACTCAAGCAACGGTTGAGTGACCCTGCGTCACCACCTAGGACACGTGAGTGTGTTTCAGAGTGTGGTGAGGTGTTTGAATCCGCCATAGATGATATCAAGAAGACTCTTAGTAGTCTTAAAAGCCTAAATCTAATTAAAGCAAATTTTGATGTTAGCGCGATTGCTACCAATGTAGACACTTGTAACGACTGCTTTGTTGACATAGGTAACGGGGGAGATCCTGAGGTAAAGCAATTAAGTGATTGGGTGCAGAAGATCACCGGAGATGCCCTTGAGGCGCTCCAAAAAGCAGCTTAAAATCGTTTTTATTAACATACAAAAAAGGGATTCTAGTCATTGTAACCCTTTTGTACATTAGAGTTGCAAACACATATTTTGAAAAAACTCAAAGGAAAATAATAGAATGTAGTTACGGACTCGTTATACAAACTATGTTAGACACACATACCAGGATCATATATGAAGCTTTTATTCCATCATATGAAGTCCATTAATTTCTGGCTTTTATTTGTTTGGTGGAAGAACGGTTCCTTTGTAAATCTTCCAAGGACCACCATAGAACTTTGGTCTCATAATTGGTACCCCCCGCCTCGCCAGGATGATCTTCCCAGTATTTTTCCTGTTTGTTGAAATAAGTACAAGTTATAGAAAAACTATAAAAAGCCACAGCGTCTTTTGTTACCATGTTTTGTTTTAATCAGCCCACTTTGAACATGTGCAATTTGTAAAATAGATGCATTAGAATATAA